>ML424441.1:0-54848 GCA_005239525.1 Nicotiana knightiana | reverse complement strand
TGGGTTAAGAATTAAAAAGGTAAGAAGTGTTGTGGACCGTTGATCTAAAAGATCAACGATCACGATTAAACGGGGTTACTGGGTCGGGCAGGTATAGATTGGGCTGGGGTTGAAATTGGGCTGGTAGTAAAGGGTTTGGGTTGATATTAAGGGGTTAGGTCCGAAAAACTAAAGAAATTAAAAAGGGCTGTTTGTTAAATATCCAATTAATTGATAAAAATAATTTATAAAAATAATTAAAAATAATTTTCATGTATAGAAATGTTTTAAAACAATTACTCAATATTTTAAAAATACAACAAGCTATGTTCGGGTAAAATAATGTAATAACGCATGCAAGGGCCATAATTGCCAAGTTATTGCAATCGTAACCCAAAATGTAAGTGTGGTTATTTTTGAAATAATTAGGCTTAGTATAAATATAAATAGCAAAAGTAAGTCATAAAATTGTAAAATTAATTGTAGTGTAATTAATGATTATTCACATAATGAAAATACTGGGATAATTTAATAAAAATCCTTAAAAAACGCAGAAATTATAGAAAATATTAGATGATGCTCATGCACTATTTTGAAGATAGATATGCATTTAAAAAATAGTATAGGGAAAAATTGGGCATCAGCACCTTCGTACGCATGGCCCTTGATTCTTTTGGGCCCGAGCGCAATTTTCCAGTCTTCATATATTCTACATATTTGTTTCTCCAATCCCAAGTCAGACTTGTAGAGTTTATCTCGGTATGGACTTCTTCCAGAACCGATCTCATGAGTCGTACGACTTCCCCCGAATTGAGCTCATCGTCTTCGACCGAAGACCCTAGGTTAGAAAGGGCATCAGCCTCACTGTTTTGATCCTAGGGGAAGTGTTTCCAGGTCCATTCCTTGAACCGATGTAATGCCACCTGTAACTTATCCAGGTACCTTTGCGTTCGTTCTTTTCTGACCTCGAGTGTTCCATTAACTTGGTTTACCACGAGGACGGAATCCTGCTTAGCTTCAATCACCTCTGCTCCCAAGATTTTGGCTAGTTTGAGACCTACAATCATGGCCTCATATTCGGCCTCATTGTTAGTCAATTTTACTGTCCTAATAGATTGTCTAACTACATTTCCTGTTAGTGGCTTCAGCATGATGCCAAGTCCGGACCCTTTTGCATTCTAGGCGCCGTCCGTAAAGAGGCTCCAAATTCCCGATCACGTCACTAATAACTCTCGTTGAACCTTGGGTATTAGGGGCGACGTAAATTCGACCATGAAAACTGCCAAAATTTGAGATTTGATGGCTGTCTAGGATCGATATTCAATATTGCACCCACTGATTTCCATGGCCCATTTAGCCAATCGTCCTGAGAGTTCGGGTTTATGCATAATATTTCGCAGCGGGTAAGTTGTCACAGCACATATGGGATGACACTAAAAATATGGTTTCAGTTTTCTAGAGGCTCTTAGCAAAGCGAGCACCAATTTTTCTAGGTAAGGGTACCAAGTTTCGGCCTCACCTAGAGTCCTGCTAACATAGTAAATTGGAAATTGCGTACCTTGCTTTTCCTTGACCATGACTCCACTTACCGAGATCTTCGATACCGCCAAGTACAGGTATAGTTGTTCGTCTACCTTCGGTGTGTGAAGCAGCGGTGGGCTTGATAGATATCGCTTGAGTTCCTCTAAGGCCCATTGACATTCCGGGGTCCACAAAAAATTTGTTCTTCTTCTGTAGTAGTGAAAAGTATAATTAACTCTTATATGAGGATCTCGAGATGAATGCCCAGGGCGGCTATGCGTTCGATTAATCTTTGTGCGGCCTTCACGTTGTCCACGATCGTGATATCTTCGATGGCTTTGATCTTGGCGGGGTTGATCCCGATTCCTCAATTGGATACCTTGAACTCGAGGAATTTACCTGACCCGACTCCGAACGAGCATTTCTCCAGGTTCAGCTTCATATTGTACTTCTTCAAAATGCTGAAAGTTTCCTGCAAATATTTTAAATGGACCTCTACTCGCAGGGACTTAACCAACGTATCGTCAATGTAAACTTCCATTGATTTTCCTATTTTTTCCTGAAACATCTCATTCACTAGGCATTGATAAATGGAATCAGCGTTTATTAAATCGAATGGAATCACGTTATAGCAGTACGTGCCGTACTTGGTAATGAACAAGGTTTTTTCCTAATCATCCGGGTCCATCTGTATTTGGCTGTACCCGGAATAGGCATCGAGAAAACTGAGGATCTCGTGGCTGGCCATGGCATCGATCATGCTATCGATGTTGGGAAAAGGGAAGGAGTCCTTGGTACACGGTTTGTTCAAATCTTTATAATTTACACACGTTCTTAATTAGTTCCCCTTTTCAGGGACTACCATTACATTTGCTATACAATATGGGTACTTAAACTCCCTAATGGACCCTATTTTAAGGAGTTTAGATACCTCATCGTTGTTTAAAGCATGTTTGACCTCTGACTGAAGCCCCCTCTTTTGCTTAATTGAATGGAATTTTGGGTCCAAGCTTAGCTTGTGAGTGGTTATCCCCGGTGTGATCCCTTTCATATCAAGGTGGGACCAAGCAAAACAGTCTACATTAGCTATAAGAAATTGAATGAATTTTTTCCTGAGCTCGGAAGTTAACCTCTTGCCCAGGTATATCTTCTGATCAGGTAGATGCTTAATTAATATGAATTGTTCCAACTCTTCGACCGTTGAGTTAGTAGCGCCGGATTCGTCGGGGACTATAAAAGTTCGGGGATCCCTGTAATCATCGTCTTTGTTAGTCCATTTCCTATCCGATTGGGTCGTAGCCAGTACCGGTGATTGCTATTTAGCCTCTTTCTTTGTTCCCGAACTTGGTTCCTTTGACGTCGTTAGTGCTGATATCAGAATCACTTCTTTGACTGCAAACATGTCTTTTGAGGCCTGTTGTTCTCCGTAGATTGTCTTAATCCCTCCCGGCGTTGGGAATTTTAACACTTGGTGAAGAGTAGAGGGCATTGCCCTCATGTTGTGGATCTATGGCCTCCCAAACAGCGCGTTGTACCTCATGTCTCCTTCGATCACATAAAACATGGCCTCCTGGACGGTCCTGGTGACATTGACTAGAAATGTTATCTCTCCCTTAGTGGTTTCACACGCCATGTTGAATCCGTTCAATACTTGGACTGCTGACGCGATTTGATCTTGTAGACCGAGCTGATATACGACTCTCGATCGGATGATGTTGGCCGAGCTACCTAGATCAATTAACACACGCTTAACTCAAGATTTATTTATGAGTACATATATTACCAATGCATCATTGTGAGGATGTACGATCCCTTCTGCTTCCTCGTTGTTGAAAGACAAGGTTCCCTCTGGTAAGTAATCTCGAGTTCATTTTTCTCTGGTGATGGACACTTTGCTGCGCTTCAACATCGACCCTTGAGGGACATCAACTCCATTGATGATCTTGTTAATGGTGTGTCGAGGCTCTTTTAGTTCGATTTGTTTGTTAGAATCCCTATTCCTGAAGGTGCCTGTTGTTGAACAACTGAGCTACTTCCTCTCTCAATTGTCGGCAATCCTCTGTTCTTTGGAAATGAGTGCTATGATACTTGCACATATTGTTAGGATCCCTTTGGGTTGGATTGGACTGTAAAGGTCGAGGCCTTTTGGTATCTTTGATGCATCAGACAGCTGATACGCTGGTAGCCTCATCTACATTCAAGTTATATTCCGATGACCTTGGTGCTTTTTTAAGACCGATAGGCCTGTCGAAGCCATTCTTGCTCATGAGTCCCCAAGTGTTCTAACCTCGTCATTTCTCCTTTAATATTTTGCATAGAAATTCGCCCGAACCCAGTGCTTCTTCGATCTCCATTATACGGCTGTTACCGATCTCTGTTTGACCTTGGTTCACAGTCAATATCTCTTTCGATCATGTCGATAGGTCTAACAGGATAAACAGACCCAGAATGAGCCCCAAGTTGATCATCTTCGACTTTATCTTTAATTGATATCGGTTATACATATCGGCCCAAGTAACATCCCAGGTACTCAAATAAATTCTACTTCAATTGCTGTGAAACCACCGAGCTCGAACATAGAGCCCTTGGGTGAAAGCTTGAACGACCCAATCATCAGTGACCGATGGCAGGTCCATCCGTTCCATTTGAAACTGGGACACGAACTCTCCAAGAACTTCATTATCCTTCTGTTCTACTTTGAAAAGTTTAGACTTCCTGGTCTCGACCTGATAGCCCCGACGTGTCCCTTTCACGAAAGAGTCTACAAGCATAGCAAATGAGTCAATAGAATTAGGTGGTAAATTGTGATACCATATCATAGCTCCCTTTAACAGGGCCCCGAATTACTTTAGCAGGACAGATTTGATCTCGTCATCCTCCAAGTCATTTCCTTTGATGGCGCATGTGTAGGAGGTAGCATGTTTGTTTCTATCGGTCATTCCATTGTATTTGGGGATTTTGGGAATGCATAACTTCTTAGGGATAGGTTTGGGAGCTACGCTCAGAGGGAAAGTTTTTGTACGAACTTCTTAGAGTCCAAGCCCTTTAATATCGGTGGTTCTCCTAAGATCTCATCGACCCTGGAATTATCACCTTCTTATCATTTCCTCAATCTTCTCTCCCGACTCTACCTGTTTTGTTAGTTCTTCGATCATCTTCATGATTATCAGGTTGGTCCTCGACTCATTCTCATTTGATCTCTCTGAGACCGGCTCAACTTTGTGATCGACTTCCTGGGGTGGTTTAGGCTCAATCCTACTTGGCGGGCGGCTTTGGTTCTGGAGTTGGGCTATCGCCGCCTGTTGAGCCTGTAACATTTCGTAGATCACCCGCAAGTTGATTCCACCATCTTTGTCGCCGTGTGTGCTTTAAGCGGCCGATCGAACATCCCTACGGACGCTATCCTCAGGATCGATGGGCAAATTTGCATTGATGGACACATGGAAGCTAACCTCCATTGGATCTGCAGTCGGGATTCCATCGAGGTCGACCAGGGGCACGTCGTTACTGGGTGCTATGTTGTCATTTTCGTGATGGTGGCTAGGCCCATTGTCAACATGTAAAGGTGCTGATTGAGGGTTTGACATTTTTTTATCCTGAAATCAAAGACACTTCAAAGAACATGTGTAAAATAGTGTGTGTTATGGAAATTTGTATCAAATAACCACTATTATCCTTAGCCCCATGGTGGGCGCCAAACTATTTACCCTCAAAATGGGGTAACAATTGAATTTCTAAGTGGTTTTATGGGTACATGGATTAATTTGAGACAAAATAATAAGTTAAATTATAATAAAAAATAAAGTTTGATAAAATAAAATCAAACCACACGAGTTGAATAGTAACAACCTTGGGGTGGGGGGGGTGGTGGAAGCCACCCATTGTATAACGTACTTCAATCAGTGTCAAGACACAACTGGGATAGAACTTAAAGAGAAAATAACAGTATTTTACTTCTGAGTCAATATTACAATGTGTTTTACAAATAATCAGACCCCTACTTTAGGTACAATTCTATAAAAGTTAAAAAAAATCCCATGATTTACTAATTCTCCGCTTTCTCATCGATACGTGTCGAGATTCCCGCCGTGATATTCGACTGGTTATGAATATTTTGGCCTTCCGTTATCCGGCCTGACATTGTTTCCTTGAGCTCATTCAGAGTCAGCGTTGATTACGGGGTCATAGACTCGATGCTCTTGAAGACGGGCGTTCTAACCTCGTACCTCGATTCGATGGAATCCGGGGTCATTATTCAATCCATTACGTTTCAATCCTGATCTGTCATGCAATAGATGAGATCGATTTCTACCGTTTACAACATCCAAGGAAACATTATTTATTAACGTTAAGTAGAAATTTTGAAATAATAAATCGGCCACTGGTGCAAAGCACAGTCGTTTTCCTTTTATTGAAAATTATGTTAAGTTGATTATTTCGGTATATAATAGTATGTCTTTGGCCCTTTAAATTAAACAATCTTAACTAATATAAAATTTTCAAGCACAAAATGTAAATCTGCATTCACATAAATACTATAACAGATATAAATTTTTATTACATAAATCTGCATTCACATGATATTCTAGAATCGCACATCAATTTTATTAATTTCTGTATAATCTTTATATTTTATACTCATTATAGGTACATGTACAAAGCTCATACCCTAAAACTTGTATATCAAATAAAAGCATGTCCATATATAGAATATTTGCACTCTTTATGTGACATCAACTATCGAAATGAAAAGTTATTGTATAACTGCTGAATTAGTTGGAATACGATTATACATACTCAAAGGAGAATATATTGACATATCAATCACACACTTATGCAGGAGATGCTTGGTTACTCTAAAGGTGATCTACCCTTTAGATATCTGGGAGTTTCTCTGAGCAGATGCTAACAACTATACAATGTGAGCCACTAATGATAAGATGCTCTGAAGAATTCAGAACTTGACTACTAAGTACCTATCTTATACAAGAAGAGCTATGCTAGTGAAAAGTATCCTTTCTATTGTCCAATCATTCTAAGCTCAAGTTTTCATCTTACAAAAGAAAATTATGCAGTTCATAGAGGCTATATGTAAAAGACTTCTGTGGATAGGGGCTGCTCAACCTACTAAAAAGCACTAGTTGCCTGAAAAAGCTTTGTGCTCCTAAGGTAGCAAAGGGCCTTAACTTTATAGATGTGTAGATATGGAATAAAGCAACAATTTACAAGCTCTTATGGTACATTTGCACAAAGAATGAGAAATTATGGGTGATATGAGTACATTCATATTACGTAAAGACAAAACTTTATGGGGCATAGATCCAAAGAATGCTTCCTGGATCAT
Organism: Nicotiana knightiana; assembly: GCA_005239525.1. NCBI lineage: Eukaryota > Viridiplantae > Streptophyta > Magnoliopsida > Solanales > Solanaceae > Nicotiana > Nicotiana knightiana. Next base: position 48,004 of record ML424441.1, on the reverse strand, counting down.
GGTTCGTCTCCAATTTTCCGTTTGTTGAGCATGCCATGTACTAGTCGTACAATGGGCTCGCCAATCGAAATATTGGCAACGAAACCATGAGCTCTATGCAAAACGACACTTAGCCTGTTGTAGACGGTCATTTCCGTAGAATTGTTGTCGAATTTGCTTGACGTTTAAAAGGCACAAGCTTACTTCAGTTGGTTATAGCGTCCGAATCTGGAAAGAAAATAGAACGAAGTGTAAAAATGAGGATGTTCAAGTTAATTTTTGTGATTACTCTATTCTGTATATCGGCTATGTCATACATACCGGATCTTCCCACCAGTAAAAAAACTAGACACTCAACCTACTAATATTTGGACATGAAAAGAATCTTTTTTTTGGCTTGTGCTGGTTAATGTCCTTCAATTTTATTTCCTTATTGACCTAAGATTGGTATAGGTTTGGCCGAAATAGGAAGTTTACCCTGAGAAAGTTGGTAAAACCTATGTTGCTCGGACTCTTCAAAAGTGATCCTGTATTCATATCGGATCCTCCAAAAATACACCAAATTTGGAGGATCCGGCACGCACCCAACACTATTTTTGAAGAGTCCGAGTAACATAGGATAAAACACAAACCTAAAACAAGTGTAAAAGTTCTATTCGTCTTCATTTTTCAAATTGTTGCGTGCTCACTCTTTTTTCCGTTTTTTTATTTCTCCTACATCATTATAGATACACGTTGCTGATAATGATCCATACGCTTGTGGTTGTTCTACGAGAAAGTAAGCCTACGACGAGACTTAATTAATGACGTGTATAATAATGTCAGAAAAGGGCTTATTTCCTGACATTTTTCAAGTAATGTTGTAAAATTAATAACATTTTAGTAAAAAAAGTCAATACTATTGAGACTTTTAATGCAAATATCGGAATGTTAGTCGTTATTTTGTGACGTTTAAAAATAAATGAAGGAAATTTTAACAATTAAATTTTACTAATTGAAAGTAAAAAAAATTAAGACCCCCTAGCGTTCTCCTTTCATAAAGGGAAAAAAACTAGGTTCTTCTCTCATAAACCCTAGCAATTTCTCCCCTTTCCCAACCCCAAGACACATATGACACTTCTACAGCAAGACGCCATCTTTGCATCATTTTTCGCGAAATTCTCAAGCATTTAATGGTTATAGCAGCAAGATACAATCTTTGCACCAGCCTATAGGGAATTTGCTTTAAGACTTGCTTCATATAATGTTCAGCACCCCGATCTATTTATGTTTTGATCAAGGGTACTACATTTTTGGGTAAGTGTTTAATTCTGTTTTGTTCACTTGATTGAATTTCTAATTAAATGCATTTAAATGGTTGCCCTCTTTTATTTTATTACTATGATATATTGTGGATTTTGACATTGGCTACTGATTGGTGCTCTATAGTTGGGAAATGATAGTGTATACACTAGAAGAAGATGAAATCATCTAATTTGTTGGATGTTCTATTTTTGCTTCTATTTTGTCAATTTTTGCTTCCTAAGAAACAGAGCATTGTTCTTATAGTTTGAATAATCATCTAATGAGAGTCTGGAGTGTCTTACAATTCAGGGGTCGCCTAGATCAAGTGGAGTCACGAGTGATCGCGTCCCCATCCAGAGTGGTTCAACTGGGGCCGATGAGACCAGACGAGTAGACGCGCACTCGACTTTTGAGGAGGCAACAATGGCTCTGTTCTGCGGTGAGCTTCGATGACTTTTTGGCTTTCCCAGCTTCGGGTTTTCATCTTTTAAACTGAAGCTTCTTTTTCGTAGGCCTTCGAAAAACTCAAGTATGAGCTGCTTCGTTGTGAGGCCAGGTTGCGGAAAGCCTTGAGCAGGGAGAAATATCTTAGGCTTCTTTGTGATAAGAAGACAACAGAGTTGATACAACTTCGATCCGAGATGAATCGAAACCATGACTACGAAGGCAACCTCGAGAAACATGTAATCTTTATTTTGAGGGAATGCAGGCTTCTTCTCCCATCTTTAGAAGCTAACCTTTCGGTATTTCAGTTGCAGAGAAAGATGGAGGCGCTGGAATGCCTTTGGGGCAAAGTCGGCCAGGCCAATTTTGAACGCAACAAATTGAAGGCACAAATAGATGCTCATGTTACAGCCAAAAGGAATGCTTTGGCTAAGGCCTCTGCCCTCGAGATGCAACTTCATAATGCTCGAGAAAGCAACTCGGTTCAGACGAGCAGGATTTCTAAGCTTCAGACAAAGATTTTGAAGATGAAGGCCGAGGTCGTGGATGCTCGAGACGAAGCTAAAAGGGTCCGAACAAAGGCCAATAAGAAGCTGGCCATCTATCTGAAAGATGTTGTTGGAGCTTGTATAAAGTTGAAGGAGACTTCCGATCGAGAGAGACTAAGCAATGATTATGCCCGATGCAAACCCCGAAGGGAAACCCCCGAGGAGATTCATGATAGGGCTTCGATCTCTCGGAGGAGATAGAGCGGGCCAAGATGGATGATTTTGACGCCAAGTTCCTCATTTCTGATGCTGAAGATAACGAGGATGAGGCCGGTAAGGGAGCTGGTCCTGAGGGAGCTAATGAAGGCATAGTCCCTGAGGGGGAGAAAGACTGAGTCCCCGAGAGTAGACTAAGTTTTTTCTTTCTGATTATTTATATAGGGATCCCTGTGGGAGTATTGTAAATGTATCTTTGTATCATTATATATATATAAATAAACCTTTTGGTTTTCCCTCTATATAAATTTCCACTTGCTTATGTCTTTATTTTTGTTTTCAATTTTGAGGCTCGCCAATTACTAATCCGATGAGTTAGACTTCGAAATGAAACCCTTGGGGTTTTGTGCTTGATGAGTAATTGGTGAAAATTGATGGTTAGGCGTTTAGGGATCAATCCTCGAGTCAAGTTTTGACTTGAACTCATCGACCCTTAGGTTTTTTAGATCGGGCCTGAGGCTCTTTAGGTTGGCCCTTAGGCTCTTAAGCATTGTCCCTTAGGCTTTTTTTAGGTCGGCCCTGAGCCTCTTTAGGCTGGCCCTTGGGCTCTTACGCATTGGCCCTTGGGCTCTTTTTAGGTTGGTCCTTGAGGCTCTTTTGGCTGGCCTTTGGGCTCTTATGCATTGGCCCTTAGGCTCTTTTAGATTGGATCGATGCGACCTTTAATATGGCTATAGTTTTCCCTCGTTAAAGAATTTTTGAAGTTTTTATGTTCGTTCGACTCTTCGACGGCTTGACAAGAACCTCGATTATGAGTCTATATGTGACGATAAATGAGCACCTCGGGAGGTTCGCTCGAAGACAGAATTTTTGAAGCCTTTTCATTGTTTGGAGCCGATATGATCGAAGCTCTTTTGCTTATGCGGAGGGTAGGTTGATTAAACAGTTCTTTTCGAAGTATTTCTGAAGTATTTGAAGGCTTGTAGTTGTATGGCGGTAGTCGGACGTCTCCGAGCTGCGTTAATTTGGTCGGGGTCTTTTAATACCGTAGTCTTTAGGTTTGGCCGTAGCCTTTTAGTCCCCGGGTGAAATAGCCTCGGCGTCTATATCGAGGGTTTGCCTTTTAAGGGGTCTTACAAGTTCGAATATGTAGCCTTGGCCTTAATATTGGGGTTATCCCTTTTTCAAGGTCTTATCAATTTTAGCATGCCTCGTTTAGGTCTTACATATTTGACGTTGCCTCGTTGAGGGCTTACAAGCTCGATGTTGCCTTGTTGAGGGCTTACAAACTCGAGGTTGCCTCATCTAGGGATTACGAATTCGATGTTGCCTTGTTGAGGGCTTACAAGCTTGATGTTGCCTCATTGAGGGCTTATGAATTCGAGTTTAGATGATTCGGTGAGACCTGTTGACGACAGTCCCCGAGTGTTCGGGAGTTTTGGGCCCTGGAGTCGTTTTCTTGTGAAAAATGGCAAATATCTTTGAAGCATAAAAAGATACTCCTTCGATTACTTTATACAAGCATACATGTTTTTGCCATCGAGAGTTTGATTATTCTCAGTGGACACGGTTCATTAGACCGTTTGGTCCGATAAAACATTCTCCTGTCGAGGCTCTCTTTGGAATATTTCAATTTCTTTGAGGAGGTGACCTTCGGGGGGGGGGGGGGGGGGGGGGGGGGGGATGCCTCCCCAGTATTTGTGGTTGATCGAATAGAAGACTTGAATACTTGATGACTTCTCCTTAGGTAGAATATGGATGTTGCCTCAGTTAAAACCTTGTCGGTAAAACCCATTTGGAATAAAATTTGACCTAAGGGAAAAAGAACGCATCGCATGATTTAAAACCTAAGGTCTTCGGGCTAGAGGGTGCTTCGGTTCCTCTCAATCGAACATCTGTATATAAGTTAGTATAAAACATAAATGAAAGGTGGGAGGATTGTACCTTAGTTGTGATAGCGTTCGAGCCTTGGTATATTTCAATTGATCGCTCTAAGGACACGGCACGATCCTTTATATATTCATCTCAGTGCAGCCGAGAATGTAGGTTGTGGTTGCTACTTGTTCGTTTGTTTATTTTTTGGCTCCTTCGATGTAAAGGCATCAATGTTGGTGCCACATCATGCACTGCGAACATCTCTCTTGCTGCATGTTGCTCTTTGTACACTGTTTTTATTCTGTCCTTCGTTGGAAACTTCATCACTTGATGCAGAGTTGACGACACCGCTCTCATACGGTGTATCCATGGCCTTCCGGGGACGGCATTGTACCTCATGTCACCTTCGATGATATGAAACTTGGTATCTTGGATTGTACCGGCCACGTTGTCCAGGAGGGTAATCTCCCCTTTCGCTGTTTTGCTTGCCATGTTGAATCCATTGAGGACTCGAGAGGCGGGCACTATCTGGTCGAGCAGTCCGAGCTGCTCTACCACCCTCGACATGATTATGTTGGCCGAGCTACCTGGATCCACAAGCACACGTTTAATTTGAAATTTATTCAAGAGAAAGGAAACTACCAGTGCGTCATTATAAGGCTGAGACAAGGTTTTGATGTCCTCTTCGCTGAATGTGAGAGCGTCCTCTGGTACGTAACTTCGAGTTCGCTTTTCCCTCGTAATGGATATTTTTTCCTATTTACAATGGGTCCCTATGGGACGTCCATTCCTCCAATGATCATGTGGATGACGGGTTGTGGTTCTTCTGGTTCGTTCTTCCTGTTTGCCTCTCTTTCCTAAAATTGGTTCTTAGCTCGGTCGCTGAGGAACTCTCGAAGATGCCCTTCACTAATTAGTCAGGCTACCTCTTCTCGAAGCTGTCGACAATCCTCGTCTTATGACTGTGAGTACCATAGTATTTGCATACCAAGTTGGGGTTCCTTTGTGAAGGATCTGATAGTGTGGGCTTTGTCTATCTAGTATCTTTGATCTTGCTTATGGCCGACACGATGTCTGAAACGTCGATGTTGAAGTTGTACTTGAATAACGGGGGTGCCTCTACTAGCCATGTTTGCCTATCAAACCCGGATTTGCTTACGAGTCCCCGAGAACCCTGACCTCGATCCGTGCTTCGATCATTTTAAGGTATATTGTGCCTCAAGACATTTCCCCGATCATCTACATACGGTTGGTACCTTTCTTTGCTTGGCATCGACTCTCTTTCTAGAAACCTTGATTCCTTTGCTAAGATCCTATTAGGATATACCGAGCCCGAGGGGGCTCCCAATTGGTCGTCCTCGACCCTAATCTTCAACTAGTATCAATTGTGCACATCCACCCAAGTTATGGCTGGATATTCAACCAAATGCTGCTTCAGTTGCTTCGAAGCTATCGATCTTCGTTCGTTCATGTCCTGAGTGAAGTCCTGCACTGCCCAGTCATCGGAGACTGGTGGTAATTCCATTCGTTCCATTTGAAAGCGAGACACAAACTCCCTCAGCATCTCGTTTTCTCTATGCTTGATTTTGAAGATATCAGACTTCCTTGTAACGACTTTGATGGCACCGGCATGTGCCATTACAAAAGAGTCTGCCAATATGGCAAACAAATCTATTGAGTTCGGGGGTAGGTTATGACACCATATCATGGCCCCCTTTGATAGTGTTTCTCCATATTTTTTCAACAAGACGGATTCAATTTCGTCATCCTTTAAGTCGTTCCCATTTACAACACAAGTATAGGCAGTAATGTGCTCATTGGGGTCCGAAGTCCCATTATATTTCGAGAGATCACGCATTATGAACTTCTTTGATATTGGCTTCTGAGTCGCACTTGATGGGAATGGCTTTTACATGAACTTCATTGAATAGACACCCTTCATAATCGGGGGTGCGCCCGGGATATGATCAACCCTCGAGTTATAGGTCTCCACCTTTTTGTCGTTAGCTTCTATCTTTTTTTCACTTGATTCAATCTTTTTTGTGAGGTCCTCGAGCATCTTCATAATAGCAGGTTCGGCTGGTGACCCGTTGTTACTCGACCTCTCTAGTGCCTGCTCGACTCGAGGAGTCGTTTCTGGTGGTGCTGTGCTTGGAGTTTTTTTATGTCTTTGTTGTTGAGCAATAGCCACTTGTTGTGCCTGTAACATCTCAAAAATGACTTGAAGGCTAATTTCTATTTCCTCCCAAGCAGGAGTTCTATGTACTTCATGTTGGTCTCCTCCGCGCACACTTCAGTCTGTATGAGAGCTTTCATCGACATAATAAGCGTTGCGTGATCCCACATCGATCGGGATTGGTGTTGGTGCCACCCCAGGGTTTTGCAGTGGTACACTGTCGCCTGAAGCAGCTGCATCGTTCTCTCCATGAAGCTCAAGACCATTGTTTTCGTGTGCATTCACTGAGTTAGAAATTTTTTACCTGAAATCAAAGATTCTTCGACAAGAAAAAGTGTGAAGAATAACTTGTGTTTTCAGTAAACCAACACTAAAACGATCACTATTAATTTTAGCCCCACGGTGGGCGCCAAATTGTTTACCTTGAAAATAGTAATGACAATTATATTTGATTTTGTGATTCTAAAAATATGTGATTTATTTCAATACTAGTTGTTAGGAAATAGATTCTAAATGTATATAAGAAAAATAAGATATGCAAACCAAGATTGCTAAAGGCAAGGCCCGAGCTGGCTGGAACAGAGGCTTTGAGTTTACTGAAAATGGGACCTCGAGGTCAGGCTATAATGAATGATAACGATCGGTCAATGAAGATACAGTGGTATTGGGGCCTCGGGATAGCCTTTAACGGTAAATAATAAGCAATAAATGAAGAACAATTAATGAACACAATAAATGGAAAGCAATAAATATGTAGAACAATTGTTGAGAACATTTAAGCTAGAAAGTAGAGAATGTTCTTGTTGTATTGAATTCTCATGTGTGTTAAAAAATGAAAAAGGTCTCATTTATATAGGAGGGAGGAATCCCAACACAGTACATGCATAATTATGACAAGGTAACACTACTGGTACAATTATTCAATGACTTAGTATGGACTTGTACTATTCTTGCAGACTTGGTCAACTCAAATCACGTGCCCTTGGGAATTTTCTGCATTTCAATGACGGTCATCAATTTGTACTGCTCCGAGGTTAAGCACAATGAACCTTAGATATGTTCCCTCGAGGAATGCACCTCGGGGTCAGACTCCAAACTCTACCCCGAACTTCTCGAAGTCGGGCGTGAAATGCCACAGTGGCCTCAAAATCGGACTCCCCGATTTGGTCGTATACATAGTCGAACAATAAAGAAGAAAGGCCAGAGTTGAACAATTAAAAGTTTTTAAAACATTTTTGCAGAAACCCTATTAGAAATCAAAACCCTAGCTTTAGAGAAAAGTGAAATCGGTTGATAATAATAGTAAAAACGGAATAATCTTAAAGGAAAAATACTAAATAAACTCAAAACACTCCAGATCAAAAGAGATCTGAACGGATTTGGCCAGAAATAGTTAGGTTTGTACAAAAAAATAAACAGAGGTGGAAAAATCGGGTTTTAAACCTGAGATTTGAAGCCATGAAAACACAAAAATGATAATACTCACAGACATGGGGGTGAATACAGACAGATTAATCGAGGACATGAGGGGTTTGAACCAAATCTCGCTCATGCTTCTTGAGATTACCCTCAAGCAATGCAAAAATCGAAATACCAGTAGAGATACAAGGCTAGATAAGGCCTGGAATCGAAGAAGAAACCCCTGGATCGAAGGGATTCCAATGACGGCAGTCTAGGGTTAGAATGTGGTGACAGTTAAGAGAAGAGGAGAGGGGTCTCAGGGCGGCGGGTTTGGGAAAATGAATAGGGTTTGGGTCCTTGGGGTAATTAAAAAGGGTAAGAGTGTCCTGGACCGTAGATCTCCTGAGATCAACGGCCAGAATTAAGTCTGGGATTGGGGCGGGTTATAAGAATTGGGTATTGGGTTTGGGTTGTGGGTTAGGTTAGGGTATTGGGGTTATGGTTGTTGGGCTGGGTAATTGGGTCCAAAAAATTAATTGAAAGAGGCTATATTTTAAATACCCAGTTAATTCAATAGAATAATTTGTAAAAATAGTTAATAAATGATGAAAAATTCTATTTGTGTATGAAAATGATTTTAAAATGATTACTTAATATTATTTAAATACAGAAGGTCATTTTCTAGTAAAATAAGGTAATTATGCACATGTGGGCTATTATTGCAAAGTTATTGCAATCATAACCTAAAAATGTAAATATGGTTATTTATAAAATAATTAAAGCTTAGTATAAATATAAAATGATATAATTCAGTCATAAAATTATTATAAAATTATTTATTTAGATAATAAAATACTGGGATAAATTAATTAAAAATCTTTTAAAATTACCGAATATGGGAAAATATTGATTGATGCTCATGCATTGTTTTGAAAATATATATGTATTTTTGAAATTAGTATAGGAAAAATTGGGTATCGACAGTAAATGTCTTGGTTAACCTTGACATGAGAAAATTAGGAACCCACAAACTATGTGTTATGTGAATTTCATGTGAGCGGTGTATATGCAAGGTGACGGGTGCTTATACACTGCCGAATAATATGTTTTACCTAATTTTCTATTTTTCCTTAATTATTTCCTTCCCTATCTTAATTGTTATATGTTCTAAATTCTTTCCATGTTTAACTGCTACTTGTCAATCAATACCTTCTCCTATTATCTTAGCCCTTCCATTGTTTCAGGATTCCCTGCTATTTGCATAAATTGATTTACTTGCACCTTATAATTGTCAATTTATGGATTGGTCTCGCCGTGTAGTATTACTCGTGTAGGTTTCTATATTGTACAAGTTCCCTTTTGGTTCATTTTGTTATTCATTGATCTTAAAGGCTTTGTAGTTGAACTATTGATTTGATTGTGCTTTGAGTAGTTGCAACTGATATGGTGGGATTGGGATGTACGTCGTAGCAGGTGTAATAACGGTGAATTGATATGGTAGAATAAGGGTGAATATCTTTTATATAGCGGATCGGGTGGCACGCCACAACATGTTTAATAAGGATGGATTGTCATGGCGAAATAAGGGTGAACTACGATACTGATATCGATATATGATGGGATCGGGTTGCACGCTACAACATATTTATGTATATTATATCTATTTTTGATTCTATTACGGTGAAATAAGGTAGGATTTGATGTTGTCTAGTGGGAACGGGTTATGCGCCGCAAAAACCTATATGCTTTCATTTCTTGGGTTGAGTTGGTTTCCGGTATCTTTATTTGAACTCTTAAAGATTGGTATTCTGGACGACATTGGTTCACTCTTGAGTCTGTGGTTATTATTCTCAGTTGACTATCTAATTCTGCTCAGTATTTCTATTTTTCTGTCATTATTATATATATTGCGTACAGGTTGTTGTGTAAGTGACCCGCCTTTGTCTCGTCACTACTTCGTCGAGGTTAGGCTCGACATTTATCAGTACATGGGGTCGGTTGTACAGATACTACACTCTGCACTTCTATGCAGATTTTGGATTCGATCCAAGTGGCGGCTACTAGAGAGTGCGGATCGGACAGTCTGTGGAGACTTGAGGTATAGCTGATCAGCGCCCGCAGCTCTTGAAATCCCCTTTTTTTTTTTATATTTAGTTGTTTATTTTTCATTCAGACAACTTTGTATTTATTTCAGACCCTTGTATGTATTACTCTAGTAGCTAGTGCACTTGTGACACCAGGTTCAGGGATTTTTTATTAGGTGTTTGACAGTTTTAGCTTCCGCATTAATAATTCAATTATTTAGTATTTCTCGTTATTCAATTCAACTGTTAAAAATGGATAATATGTTCTAATCTTGGCTTGCCTAGAAAGTTAAATGTTAGGCGCCATCACGGTCTCGACGGTGGGAATTTCGCGTCGTGCAAGGTTGTATCAGAGCACTAAGCTACATAAGTCTCACGAGTCACGAGCAAACTTAGTAGAGTCTGGAGTATCGGTACAGAGACGTATGTACTTATCTTCCAGAGGCTATAGAGTTAGGAACCATTTCACTTCTATTATTCTCTGTCAAGTGATTTTTATTAAATCATTGCTGATTGAAACCTTCTATCATATTCTCACACAGATGGCGAGAACATGTACCGCGTCCTCAGTTGAGCAGTAGCCAAAGCCCCCAGCGGCAGCTCCTATGAGGGGCAGAGGTCGAGGACGAGGTCGTGCCAAAGGACGAGGCAGGGGCAGAGCTCAGCCTAGAGCCCGAGCAACAGCACCAACGACGGAGCCTCAGGTGGAGTTTGATGAGGAGGCTCTAGCCTAGAATGTTCCAGCAGGACCAGCTCAGGTCCCAGAGGGGTTCATCGTCACCCTCAGTGCTCCAGGATGCTTTGGTCTATTTGGTGGGACTTATGGAGAGTGTGGCCCAGGCCGGCACTTTCCCCATGGCACCAGCCATCGCTCAGGCTGGAGGAAGAGCACAGACTCCTGCTACTCACACCCCGGAGTAGATGGCTCCCCAGTATTAGACTTCAACATCTCAGCCAATTGCAGTAGTTCAACCAGTTGTTGCGACACAGGCTGGTGGTGGACATGTTATGACTCCTGAGGGTTTATTGAGATTGGACAAGTTCACCAAGCTTTTCTCAGATCACTACAGTAGAGCACCTTCTTAGGACCCACAGGATTATCTTGAACGATGCTATGAGGTGCTGCGAAATATGGGGATAGTGGAGACCAATGGGGTTGATTTTGCCGTGTTTTAGATGAAAGTTCCGCCAAGAGACGGTGGAATTATTTTGTATTGAACAGACCAATCAGGTTGCCTACTTTTACTTGGGACCAGTTCTCTCAGTTATTTCTTGAGAAGTTCCTTCCTATCACTCAGAGAGAGAGAGAGAGAGAGAGAGAGCTACCGCAAGTAGTTCGAGTTCCTTCAACAACGCAGTATGACCCTTCCCCAGTTTGAGACCCGCTTTGTGGACTTAGCCAACATGCTATTATTCTGCTTCCTACTGAGAGAGAGAGAGAGAGAGAGAAGTGGTGAGGAGGTTAATTGAGGGACTCGCTCATCCTATCAAGTTGCAAATGTCTAAGGAGATGGGGAGTGAGATTTCTTTTCAGATGGCTGCCGATGTCTCCAGATAGATCGAGGATGTTCTTTCAAAGGAGGGAGGGCAGGGGATTGATAAGAGGCCTCGTCACTCCGGCGGATTTAGTAGCGCCTCATCTGGAGGCAAGGGTACTTTTGGTAGGGGTCATCCTCCCAAAACATATCATTCAGCGCTTTATAAATCCTATAGTGCTTTAGGTAGTCTTGGTCCTTATGTGCCTCATAATGTACATCCGGCCTACTGTGCACTGCCAGCTCCTATCAGGCACCTCCTATTTAGAGTTATTACCGTGTTAATCCAGCCCATTCGGGCCAGTCTTAGTTTCAGCAGCCACATCACCAGGATGGATGTTTTGAGTGTGGAGGCCTTGAGCATATCACGAGGACTTGTCCGAGATTATTGGGTGGTACGCCACAGTAGATTTCACGTGCCATGATTCCGGCACTGGGTGCACCACCGCGCACTCAGCCAGCTAAAGGTAGGGTTCAGGGAGCCAGAAGTAGAGGTCAGGTCATAAGAGGTGGAGGTCAGGCCGTTAGAGGTAGAGGTCAGACCGCTAGAGGTAGAGTCCAATAAACAGGAGGTCGTCCTAGGGATATGGTTCATAGTGGTAGGGCCCAGCCCTGATGTTATGCTTTCCCAATCAGGTGTGAGGCAGAGTCGTCTGATGTTGTTATTACAAGTATTATTTCAGTTTGCAGTAGAGATGTTTCGGTTCTATTTGATCCGGGTTCAACTTATTCCTATTTGTCATCCTATTTTTCTTCATATCTGGTTGTGCCTCGTGATTCTTTGAGTGCTCCTGTGTATGTGTCCACACATGTGGGAGATTCTATTATTGTAGACCTCGTCTCTCATTCGTGTGTGGTTAACATTAGGGTTCTTGAGACTAGTGTAGATCTTCTACTTCTTGATATGGTTGATTTTGATGCCATTTTGGGTATGGACTGGTGGTCACCTTATCATGCTATATTCGATTTTCATGCCAAGATAGTGACGTTATTTGCTGGGGTTGCCTCGATAGAGTTGAGAGGAACTCCTGGCCATTCTACCAGTAGGGTTATCTCTTATGTGAAGGCTCGACATATGGTCGAGAAAGGGTGTCTAGCTTATTTGGCTTATGTCCGTGATTGTAGTGTGGAGGTTCCTTCTATGGATTCAGCGCCAATTGTTCGAGAGTTTCCATAGGTGTCTCCTGCAGACCTACCGGGGATGCCACCCGACAGGGATATCGACTTCCGTATTGACTTAGTTCTGGGCACTCAGTTCTACCATACTGCATGGCCCCGCCAGAGTTGAAAGAATTGAAGGAGCAGTTGCAAGATTTTCTTGATAAGGGCGTCATTAGACCTAGCGTCTCGCCCTAGGGTGCGCAGATGTTGTTTGTGAAGAAGAAAAATAGATTGATAAGGATATGCATAGACTACCGGCAATTCAACAAAGTCACCATCAAAAACAAGTATCCATTGCTGAGGATTGATGGCTTATTTAATCATCTTTAGGGTGCCAATGTATTTTTGAAGATTTATTTGAGGTCTGGCTACCATCAGTTGAGGATTATTTCATCTAATTTACCTTAGACAACTTTTCGGGCTCGGTACAAGAATTATTAGTTTCTACTGACGTCATTTAGGCTAACAAACGCCCAGTAGCATTTATGGATTTGATGAACCAGGTGTTCAAGCCTTATCTAGATTCCTTCATGATGGTGTTTATTGATGATATCTGTATTTACTCTCGTAGTTGAGAGGAGCACGAGCAGCATCTTTAGATCGTACTTTAGACTCTGAGAGATCGCCAAGTATATGCTAATTTTTCAAAATGCGAGTTTTGTTTGAGCTCAGTCGCCTTTTTGGGGAACATTGTATCAGTAGAGGGCATTCAAGTGGATCCTAAGAAGATTGAGGCAGTTCAGAACTGGCCTAGACCTACTTCAGCCACATAGATTCGGAGTTTCTTGGGTTTGGCGGGTTATTACCATCAATTTGTGGAGGGGTTCTCATCTATAGCATCCCCGTTGACCAGGTTGACCCAAAAGAATGCCCCGTTCAGATGGTCAGACGAGTGTGAGGTGAGATTTTAGAAGCTCAATTTGGCTTTGACTGCGCTGGTGTTGGTTTTGCCCACGGGTTAAGATCTTATACGGTATATTATGATGCATCTCGTATTGTACTTGGTGTGGTGTTGATGCAGGATGGCAAGGTAATTGCATATTCTTTGCGGCAGCTGAAGTTTCACGAAAATAACTACCCTAATCATGATCTAGAGCTGGCACCCATTGTTCATGCGCTGAAGATTTGGAGGCACTATATTTACGGTGTGTCGTACGAGGTATTCACATATCATCGGAGCTTGCAGTATTTGTTCAAGAATAAGGAGCTCAATTTGAGGCAGAGGAGGTGGTTGGACCTATTGAAGGACTATGATATCACCATCTTGTATCATCCTGGGAAGGCCAATGTGGTGGCTGATGCTTTGAGTAGAAAGTCAGCGAGTATGGGCAGCCTTGCGTACATTCCAGTTGGGAGAGACCGCTTGCACTAGATGTCCATGCTTTGGCCAATCAGTTCATGATGTTGGATATTTCTGAGCCTAGTCGTGTTCTAGATTGTACAGTCGCTCGATTTTCTTTGTTTGAGCGCATCATAGATCGGCAGATTGATGACCCTCATTTGCTTGTCCTTAAGGACATGGTGCAGCACGGTGGTGACAAGAAGGTTACTGTTTGAGGTGATAGAGGTTTGAGGATGCAGGGTCGTGTTTGTGTGCCTAATGTGGATGGACTTCGTGAGTTGATTCTTAAAGAGACCCATAGTTCCCGGTGTTCTATTCACCCAGGTGACGCCAGGATGTATCAGGACTTGTGGAAGCATTATTGGTGGAGGAGGATGAAGAAAGATATAGTTGCAAATGTAGCTGAGTGTCTAAATTTTCAGCAGGTAAAGTGTGAGCATCAGAGACCCGGTGGTTTGCTGTAGAATTTGGAGATTCTTGAGTGCAAGTGGGAGCGTATTACTATGGATTTCGTTGTTGGACTCCCACGGACTCACAGGAAGTTTGATGCAGTTTGGGTCATTGTGGACAGGCTGACCAAGTCGGCGCACTTCATTTCTATGGAAGTTACTTATTCTTCTAAGCGGTTGGAAGAGATTTAAATCCGCGAGATTGTCCGTCTTCACAGTGTGCCCATGTATATCATTTCTGATCGAGGTGCACAGTTCACCTCGCACTTCTGGAGGGCAGTACAATGTGAGTTGGGCATGCATGTTGAGCTTGGCTTAATATTTAATCCTCAGATTGACGAACACTCCAAGCGCACTATTCAGATACTGGAGGATATGCTCCACGCTTGTGTTATAGACTTCGGAGGTTCTTGGGGTCAGTTCTTGCCACTTGCGGAGTTTTCCTACAACAACAGTTACCAGTCGAGCATTCAGATGGATCCATATGATGCATTATATGGTAGGCGGTTCCGATCGCCAGTCGGATGGTTTGAGCTGAAGGAGGCTCGGTTGTTGGATACAAACTTAGTATGTGATACCTTGGATAAGGTCAGGATTATTCAGGATCGACTTCGCACATCTCATTCCAGGAAAAAGAGTTATGCCGACCGTAAAGTTCGTGATGTTGCAATCATGATCGGAGAGAGAGTGTTGTTGCGGGTATCACCCATAAAAGGTGTGATGAGGTTCAGAAAGAAGGGCAAGTTGAGCCATAGGTATATCGGACCTTTTGAGATTCTTGAGCGAGTGGGAGAGGTGGCCTAAGACTTTCCACCTGGTTTATCAGCAGTTCATCCGGTGGAACATGTGTCCATGTTCCGGAAGTATCACGGCGATCCATCCCACGTGTTAGATTTCAGCATTGTCCAATAGGACAAGGATTCGACTTATGAGGAGGAGCCGATGGTTATTCTAGCCCAGCAGGTTCATTAGTTGAGATCGAAGAATTACCCTTCTGTTCGAGTGTAGGGGAGAGGTCAATCCATTAAGGAAGCTACTTGGGAGTTCGAGACGGACATGCGGAGTAGATATCCCCACCTTTTCACCAGTCCAGGTATTTTTCTATGTCCGTTCAAGGACGAACGGCTGTTTTAGAGGTGGAGAATGTGATGAACCGATAGGTCATCTTATTTTTTAGAACCAAATTCTATGTTTCCAAGACTTTAGAACCTCATTTTAGCCTTCCTCGATTTGCGTACGCAGCCCGGGTTTTAATTCGGAAGTCTTATATGATAAAAATATAAAATAATTTGCTTAAAAATTAATTTGAGTTGACTCCAGTCAACATTTAGAGTAAACGGACCCGGATCCGCATTTTGACGGTCCTGGTGGGTTCGTATCAAAATATGGGACCTGAGTGTACGCCCAGAATCGAATATGGAGGTCTCTAGCTCGAGTTATGAATTGTTGTTGAAAGTTAAAAGTCTGGAAAGTTTAATGGCTTTTAAGAATTGATTGATTTTTGTCCTTGATGATACCGGCTCTGTATTTTGGTTCCGGAGCCTAATGCAGGTCTATTATAATATTTATTACTTGTCTATAAAATTTGGTGAGAAACGAAGTTGGTTTGACGTGATTCGGACGCCCAGTTGTGAAAATAGAAGTTTTAAAGCTTTCTTGAGAATTTCATTCGATTTGGTGTTCAATTCGTACTTCTATGTGTTATTTTGGTGATTCGATCGCGCGAGCAAGTTCGTATGATATTTTAGGACTTGTGTGCATGTTTAGTTTAGAGCCCCGAGGGCTAGGGTGAGTTTCAGTTAGGCTACGGGGTGACTTGAACTTAGAAAATCTGGTGCTTTGTTTGCAACTGGTTTTCTAGTGTGTTGTGCTTCACGATCACGAAGCCATTCTCACGATCGCGAAGGGGGTCTGGACTGGGGGAGGATTTTACACTACGGGAACGCGAGGCCATGGTCGCAAACGCGGAGCATTGGGGGGTTGCTCTACGTGAACGCGACCTGTCACACGCGAACGTGTAGCGCTAGCTAGGCTGGGCAGGGGACTTGAGGTTACACTATGCGAACCCAGGTCTTGTCTCGCAAACGTGGAGGTCATGAGGGCTAAACCTTTGCATCTCGCGATCGTGTAAGCGTAGCAGGCTCTGCTCTGACCCCCGGTGATAAAACAATCCCATTACGGGATTTTTGTCATTCTTTCAAAATTTCAAAACTAGAAGACCTAGAGGCGATTTTCCCAAAAGATTTTCTTCCCCAATTTGTTGGTAAGTGATTCTAACCTACTTTTTTTCAATTACCCATTACATTTCATGAGTTTTCAACCTAAAATCTAGTGTTTCTATGTTGAAAATTGGGGGTTTGGGTAGAATTAGGGATTTTTGAGAAATTGAGATTCAGACCTCAAATTGAGGTCGGATTCTAAATCTTACTACATAATCAGGCTCGAGGGTGAATGGGTAAGTGGATTTTGGTCCGAACCTCTGGGTTTGACCAAGCAAGCCCGAGGTTAATTTTTGACTTATGGGGGGAAGGTTTGACAAATCTAAATTTATGCATTGTAGTTGATTCCTTTAGAAATAATTGATATTATTGAGTCAACTGTGATTAGATACAAGTGGTTTAGAGGTGGATTGTAGAGGAAGTGATGTGATTGAGCATTGAGTGTCCTTTGGAGCGAGGTAAGTGTATTGGTTAACCTTGATTTGACTCGGACTATGTGTAATGTGAATTTCATGTGAGCGGCATATATGCGAGGTGATGAGTGCTTATACGCTGTCGAATTATCTGTTTTCCCTGATCTTTCGTTTTTCCTTGATTATTTCCTTCCCTCTCTTAATTGTTATGCTCTAAATGATTTCCATGCTTAACTCTTATTTGTCAATTAATACCTTCTCCTATTATTGATGTAAGCCCTTCCATAGTTGCATGATTCCTTGCTATTTGCTTAAATTGATTTACTTGCACCTTCTAATTGTCAATTTCCAGATTGTTCTCACTGTGTAGTATCACTCGTGTAGGTTTCTTTATGGTACAAGTTTCCTTTTGGTTTAGTTTGTTATTTATTGATCGTAAAAGCTCTGTGGTTTAACTATTGATTTGATCGTGCTTTGAGTATTTGGTACTGATATGGTAGGATCGGTGTTACGCCCCGCAATATTACGTCAATATTACGTCCTGCAATATTATATTACGATGATGCTACGCTTCGTAATATTAAATTACGACAATGTTGCACCCTGTAGTATTGTACATTGAATTTGTCGTAAGGTAATTGACATTAGTCCAAGGAAAAGATTATTTGGATATTATAAGGATTATGCTATTTTAAAAAAATGATGAGTAAATTCGTGATGGTGAGAGGGGAAGCAAGTCAAAGAAAATAAATATTTCGTCCAAGTTTGTCATATTGGGATAAAATACGGGCCCAGCGTTAATACCCGATACTTATGGATTAGTGCCATACAAGGTACTACATGACCATGATAGTAAGGTGAACAAGACATGTTAAAATCAAGTAGTATTTTAAGTAAGTTGAGATAATTCTTAATTATGCGGATACTTAGTTAATTACCGGATAACGGGATATTACCTAATTAATAGGGGATATATTGAATATGTATTAAATAGCATGACATGGAAGCACCCCATAACTCTTTAATGACTCATAAAGAAGATTGGGAGGTGGCACACTTAAAGGATTTATGTGTGACACCAAATCCTTGAAATGTGGGCTTTATCCTAACTCAATTCACTTTCTAATCTCTTAGAAAGTTGCATCCAAGAACGTTACAATACAAAGGACTTTCTGATCCAAGGAACATATCATGTTAATGCATGTTCCAAATAGCATCTCAATACTGACTTTCTAATCCAAGGAACAAATAACGTTAATTCATTTTCTAGAAGAAAAAAAAACAACATTGTTGCTAAGTTCTTAAGGAAATATTTTCGGCCAAAATTTTCTTTGTATAGCAACGTGGTTGCTTCGAGTTTTTTTATACGACTTGTTCCGTATTTTTTTGAAATAAACGTGTATTAGAGGATTATCAAGAGAATCGACTCAGGTATGTTAAGGCTATTCCTTCTTTCTTTTGGCATGATCCATGTGATACGAACGAAACGTGCAAATACACAAATTCCATAAATGTCTCTATTCATAGAAGTATTAGAGATATCTATGTTCTTGAATTTTCATGTGTCATAATATTTTATCATCTGATCATGGGTCTTAGGAAAATATGAAAGTTGAAAAGAGTTTAGTTTATGATATTACTGAAAGGCAAAATGGCCTTATGAATCTCCGAAAGATTTTATTAACGTACTTTTCATGCATTGTATTCATGTGCATTGACCCATTACCAGATGGCGTTATATACGCGTATATATGTTAATATATGTATATGGGATATGGGAAATGGTTATGGCGTTATATACGCACCACCACCTGATCAGTTGGTATATGATGATGATGTTCCCCACAGTGGATGAAATATGGTTCAAACGGCGTTATGTACGCGTATATATGTATGTATACTCAAACGGCGTTATATACGCGTATATATGTATGTATATATATGTATATGGGATATGGGAAAGGTTATGGCGTTATATACGCACCATCACCTGATCAGCTGGTATACGATGATGATTTTTCCCACAGTGGCCGATATGATATGATGGGATGCCCTCAGAGGCTGATGATGTTATGAAACATGTACCTATGTACGACATGACATTCATATGCATATGCATGACGTTAAAAGTAATTTATGATTTACAAAGCTATTCAGGCTTACAGGTTGAGTCAGGTGCTCTATATTTCTTCCATTCTCTTATGTACTTATTTATGTGCCTTACATACTCAGTACATTATTCGTACTGACGTCCCTTTTGACTGGGGATGCTGCGTTTCATGCGCGCAGGTTCCGATAAACAGGTCGAGAGCCCTCCAAGTAGGCAATCAGCTCAGCAGAAGATGTTGGTGCGCTCCATTTTCTTCGGAGTCGCTTGTTGGTTAGTATGATTTAGACGGGTATTGTTTGGTATGGCGGGACTCTATCCCGACCTTTACGACATTTATGTACTCTTAGAGGCTTGTAGACATATGTCGTATATGTGGAAGATTGTACGGCCTTGTCAGCCTATGTTTTGAATTTATAAATGATTATGCTGGCCTATTAGGCCCATATGTCACGTGTATATGATGATGTAATAAGAATGATACGTTACGTTGGTACTCGGTCGAGTAAGGTACCGGGTGCCCGTCGCGGCCCATCGGTTTGGGTCGTGACAAAAGTGGTATCAGAGCAGTTCTGTCCTAGGGAGTCTACAAGCCGTGTCTAGTAGAGTCTTGTTTATGGGTGTGTCGTGCACCACACTTAAAAGCAGGAGGCTACAGGGCATTTAGGACTGTCACTCTTTCTTCTTACTCTAAATCGTGTGGTAAAGCTCAGTTGTAAGAATTCAAATTCCTAACTTCTAATTCATAATACGACGATGCCTACATCCGGAAAGATTGGTCGTAAGAGATTGAATATGGATATGGAAGAACTGAGTCTGAGGAACTCGATTTTTCATGATGCTTATGATAAGTAAATGTAAGGTCTTTAGTAGATTATGTGCGTACTAAGACGTATAAGCCTCTTGATAAGGATCCTTAAGTCAAGAATATCTATCCACCTTTATGGGGAAAGACAATGAGAGATTCATAAGATAAATACAAGTTTCAACAAGCAAAAGAAGCAAGATGAAGAAGGGTACGAGGCGCCTAGTTAATGAAGGTTAACAAAATTTACAACTCAGACAGAAGCATATAAGCCTTTTGAGTTACCTTCAACAGTAACAGAGGTATGTAGAATTGGCCACACCGATCTCAGTTATGCCCTATAGAAGCTAATATATATAGTTTAAGAGAAGGACGGGATATCCGAATCCGGTTGGGGTTGGAGTAACCCAAAATGGTGGATAAATTATTTGTATTAGTTGACGTTTCCGAAGGATATTGCAGAAGTTCTAATATATCTCCTTATGAGACATCCATATGGTGCACTCTAAAATAATACAGCTAGATATGACTACTACAAAGATAGGCACTGGAAGCCTTGAAGGGATAAATATTACCTAAGTATGACTCGCTTCCCTAGTAGAGCGAGAACGTTAAGCAATCCGAAGAGCCAGTGAATGGAGCAAGGGGAGAAAAAAGGAAAAACAACTTGTTAAAGTTTTCAGAACAAAGTGATAGACAAAAATATTAGCAGAGAAATAAGAAGAGAGTTAATGAAGATTATGAGTAAAATATGATACATGGATGACAATGGTAGATAAAAAAGATGACACTATTACAGAGTCTATAGTCAAGTGATGGAAAAGATGAGAGGTGACAGGCCTTGAGAGAACAAAGGAATATAGGCCCTAAAGTCATATCCTCATTTCGAGAAATAAGTTCGCAACGCTAACGTGATTACCAAAAGAAAAAGTTAGACCCTAGAGTAATAGAAATCAGTATGGACTGGTGGAAATAGATAAACTAAACATGAATTAGGGACTGAGTAATTTGATAATAGTCGGCCTCATGAGAATTTCAGATTTCGTTCCAGCGGTGGTAGAATAGACAACAGAAGAAGATTCAGGAGAAAATCAGAGAATGGTCATTCTGGAAGACGCTTCCCTAGAGCAAGCAATGTGAGCAAAGTTAAGCTTAAGAGACTGTATGTGCCAGTTACGCTAAGTGTCACCCTCGTGAGTAAGGGAATTTGTCATCCTTGGTACAGAAGAATTTCCGCAGGGCGAGTACGGATCATTGGTGTTAAGAAACGACACTCCTCGTGGCTTCAGTTTTTAGTACATCCCTAAAGGGGGGAATATGGAGTAATGTGGCACTAAGTCAGAATTTAAGTGGTTCTAGTGACTATGGAATGATAAAGGAAGAATGCGGTAAGTGAAAGATGAATGAGATGGCACTTATAAAAATCTTACAGATACGCTATTCAAGAATATTGTGCAAGCACGACGTCAAGGAGAGGAAGTAAAGGTTCCTGCCCGAGCTGTTATTAATAAATAAGGAGCCAGTGCCAGATGTAAGTTAAGGCAAAGGAAATAACCCAAGAAAAATTACATGGAATATGGATATGAGAATGGGTCGACGAGTAGTTAGTAGTTGATTCAGGAAGAGCCTAGTCATGACTAGACAAGAAGTTACAGACAAATCAGCAGATCATGCAAGATAAATGTAGTAAACCCCCAACATGGAGGATTCAGCCTCACAATAATGTCATTATAACACTTGAGGTATATTCAAATAAGAGTCGAGGTAGTTAAAGGTACCGTAAGAGTGTTACGGGGATAAAAGAAAGTGCCACTAGGAAGGCAGTCAAAATATCAGTTCAGAAGCAACCATACAAGCACAAGGGCATGGAAGTAAGCAAGTATGAGTAATTATAGGCAAGGAAGGACATCAAAAGGTCCGTAATAAGCTCACAGATTTACAAGAGTCAGATGGTCCTCCCTAAATACTATAATGAAAGACTAGCTGGGAAAATAAGGAAGAAGGCTTCAACCTAAGCTCAGTGACCTAAGGAGGAAATGGTCTTATAATAATAGTCACGCAACAATATTGTATGCACTCCATAAGAAAATGGCACCTACCGTGGATAATGAACGGGAAGTAAAAATCAGAAGTGATATCCAAGTCATATAAGTTGTATGGAATTCCAATATGTGTGGGCACAAAGATAAGCTAAGTATGCACACAAAAGGGGGAAGAAAGGCTAGGAAAAGTAAAAGCTTACATTTAAAGAAAGTTGAGAAGGAACAAAAGGAATTATTCTATCAATGGTCCGGAGTTAGTTACATTATGGACGCACGTAAGAGTTTGGAGTTTTATACATGTAGCATATACAACCGTGGAAGATTCCGGTATAAGTCAAGAGAAAGAATTGAGCCTAGGTCATAGATCGAATTGTTAAAGGATTATATCATGGATATTCCATAGCGCCCATGAAAGGATAAACATAATAACTAATACCATGATTCACAGATCAAGAGATAGCTTAAACCTACATAAAGGCTTATCAGAAGAAGGAGGAAACTAAAGGGTTACATCAACGAAGTAAATCAGGAATCTGATTATTGGACCTAGAAAATTACAGAAATCGTGATTGAGCACCTTATAGGTTCACTCTTAATATCAGAGGTACAAGAGGGATAGTACAACAACCATATTCTATAACGACCTTACGATAAAGTCGGTTAGAAAAGTACCAACCTCATAACAAGTCAGTAGGAAGCTCCCACCGGGTTGTGTATGCACCAAAGGTGCAAGTATTATAATAGAGCTTAAAGTTATGGACGCAAATTACACCTAGGTAGAAGGGAGGTCATGAAAGAGATAGAAGATACGATGCGAGATTTTAAGGTAAGGTAAAGGTGAACAACATACGAGATACTCAAAGCCAGAAGATCGTGAATAGTCCATACTTCAGATAAAAAGCTAGAAGCGTGGGGATTCAGTATCTAGGAATAATAGCGGCATCGTCAGTAGCATATCTTCCAGCCTATGGTCTAGGTATCGGAAAGCCTGACTTAGAGAGTAAAGAAGAGTTAGAGACAATGTGATGTCTCGCTTGATGTTCCAAAATGACATAAGGATATCTATGATGCAAGTAAGTTGAAAGGTTGAAAGCAATATAAATAGAGATGTGTAGGTCGCAAGCTATTGTATGGTGAAGCGACAAGGTTCTAAAAGATAGAAGTAAGGATAAGAACGGGCGAGTGAGAAGGTAACAAAAATGGATAAGTCCTCAGGATTAAGCCCATGAAAACAAGAAGAGTAGATGGTTCTCTAAGTTATACAAATCTCACTATAGCCTGAATGAACTCAAAAGAGT
Source organism: Nicotiana knightiana (assembly GCA_005239525.1). NCBI lineage: Eukaryota > Viridiplantae > Streptophyta > Magnoliopsida > Solanales > Solanaceae > Nicotiana > Nicotiana knightiana. Next base: position 24,686 of record ML424441.1, on the reverse strand, counting down.
CTAAGACTAATAGCATTTAGAAGAGATGGAATGCTGTCCTGGTAATAAAATGAGGGTGTAATTATGATAGATAAAGAATGACGTTTGGGCCTTCGATTGAGTAATTATCTGACGAAGAAAAGAAAGGGATCTCATGAATAGGACAGGATTAAAATACCCACGTGAGGTGAATCAACAATGGATGGGTAAAAATTGCAAAGTACGAGATTAGATTGGGCCATAAGTCTTAAGATGAATAGTAATGAAGAACGTTAAAGGATTTAGCGTTATGCATATAGGATAAGCAACGAGAGTAACCTGGGTTTCGGTACCAGACCTCGGTATCGATAAATCGAAGTAAGAATTTTGGTATAATATGGCCTACTTAGACGTAGTAAAGCTAATGACGACCAGAGGGACAGCTTGACATAATTTTATATATGTTCACAAAGTGAAGCCTAGAGATTGGCAAAAATATGGGAGAGAAGAGAAGAGTCAGGAGCTCATATAAAGTTAGAATCGTAAAGGCTGCATGATAGAAGGTAGAAACATACGAGATTAGAAAGATTCCGACTATAAGTCGTGGTGTGAGAAAGATGCTTAAAGGGGGGAAAGCCCTGGCCTTTAGGATTCATTCACAGAACAGTCGCCTAAATGGCAAGACGAGTACTTTGTAAGACTTATGGGTTATGAGAATGATAAGAGCATCAGTCAACATTCGAGGACGAATGTTCCAAAGGGGGGAATGATGTTACGCCCCGCAATATTACGTCAATATTACGTCCTGCGGTATTATATTACGATGATGCTACGCTTCATAATATGTAATTACGACAATGTTGCACCCTGTAGTATTGTACGTTGAATTTGTCGTAAGGTAATTGACATTAGTCCAAGGAAAAGATTATTTGGATATTATAAGGATTATGCTATTTTAAAAAAAATGATGAGTAAATTCGTGATGGTCAGAGGGGAAGCAAGTCAAAGAAAATAAATTTTTCGTCCAAGTTTGTCATATTGGGATAAAATACGGGCCCAGCGTTAATACCCGATACTTATGGACTAGTGCCATACAAGGTACTACATGACCATGATAGTAAGGTGAACAAGACATGTTAAAATCAAGCAGTATTTTAAGTAAGTTGAGATAATTTTTAATTATGTGAGTACTTGATTAATTACCGGGTAACATGATATTACCTAATTAATTAGGAATATATTGAATATGTATTAAATAGCATGACATGGCAGCACCCCATCACTCTTTAATGACTCATAAAGAAGATTGGGAGGTGGCACACTTAAAGGATTTATGTGTGACACCAAATCCTTGAAATTTGGGCTTTATCCTAACTCAATTCACTTTCTAATCTCTTAGAAAGTTGCATCCAAGAACGTTACAATACAAAGGACTTTCTGATCCAAGGAACATATCATGTTAATGCATGTTCCAAATAGCATCTCAATACTGACTTTCTAATCCAAGGAACAAATAACGTTAATTCATTTTCCAGAAGAAAAAAAAAACAACATTGTTGCTAAGTTCTTAAGGAAATGTTTTCGGCCAAAATTTTCTTTGTATAGCAACGTGGTTGCTTCGAGTTTTTTTATACGATTTGTTCCGTATTTTTTCGAAATAAATGTGTATTAGAGGATTATCAAGAGAATCGACTCAGGTATGTTAAGGCTATCCCTTCTTTCTTTTGGCATGATCCATGTGATACGAACGAAACGTGCAAATGCACAAACTCCATAAATGTCTCTATTCATAGAAGTATNCACAAATTCCATAAATGACTCTATTCATAGAAGTATTAGAGATATCTATGTTCTTGAATTTCCATGTGTCATAATATTTTATCATCTGATCATGGGTCTCAGAAAAATATGAAAGTTGAAAAGAGTTTAGTTTATGATATTACTGAAAGGCAAAATGGACTTATGAATCTCCGAAAGATTTTATTAACGTACTTTTCATGCATTGTATTCATGTGCATTGACCCATTACCAGATGGCGTTATATACGCGTATATATGTAAATATATGTATATGGGATATGGGAAAAGGTTATGGCGTTATATACACACCACCACCTAATCAGTTGGTATATGATGATGATGTTCCCCACAGTGGATGAAATATGGTTCAAACGGCGTTATATACGCGTATATATGTATGTATACTCAAACAACATTATATACGCGTATATATGTATGTATATATATGTATATGGGATATGGGAAAGGTTATGGCGTTATATACGCACCACCACCTGATCAACTGGTATACGATAATGATTTTGCCCACAGTGACCGATATGATATGATGGGATGCCCTCAGAGGCTGATGATGTTATGAAACATGTACCTATGTACGACATGACATTCATATGCATATGCATGACATTAAAAGTAATTTATGATTTACAAAGCTATTCAGGCTTACAGGTTGAGTCAGGTGCTCTATATTTCTTCCATATCTCTTATGTACTTATTTATGTGCCTTACATACTCAGTACATTATTCGTACTGACGTCCCTTTTGCCTGGGGAAGCTGCGTTTCATGCCCGCAGGTTCCGATAAACAGGTCGAGAGCCCTCCAAGTAGGCTATCAGCTCAGCAGAAGATGTTGGTGCTCTCCATTTTCTTCGGAGTCGCTTGTTGGTTAGTATGATTTAGACGGTATTTTTTGGTATGGCGGGACTCTATCCCGACCTTTACGATATTTATGTACTCTTAGAGGCTTGTAGACATATGTCGTGTATGTGAAAGATTGTACGGTCTTGTCGGCCTATGTTTTGAGTTTATAAATGATTATGCTGGCCTATTAGGCCCGTATGTCACGTGTATATGATGATGTAATAAGAATGATACGTTACGTTGGTACTCAGTCGAGTAAGGTACCGGGTGCCCGTTGCGGCCCATCAGTTTGGGTGGTGACAATCGGGTTGCACGCTACAGCAGGTGAAATAAGGGTGGATTGCTATGGTGGAATAATGGTGAATATGTTCTATAGATGCGATGGGGTTACACGCCGCAACAGGTGTAACAAGGGTGGATTGATGGCGAAACATATTTATATATGGTGGGATCGGGTTGCGCGCCGCAACATATTTATATATATTATCTCTGTTGTTGATGTTAGTACGGTGAAATAAGGGAGCATTTTGTGTTGTCTGGTGGGATCGGGTTACACGCCGCAACAACCTTTATGCTTCAATTTCTTGGGCTGCGTTGGTTTAGGGAACTGTTAAAGATTGGTAATTCTGGACGACACAGGTTCATTCTTGAGTATGCGGTTATCATTCTCAGTTGACTGTTTAATTTTGTTCAGTATTTTTATTTTTCTTTCATTATTATATATGTTGCGTACAGGTTGTAGTGTAAGTTACCCGCGTTAGCCTCGTCACTACTTCGTCGAGACTAGGCTCGACACTACCAGTACATTGGGTCTGTTGTACTGATACGATACTCTGCACTTCGTTGCACATTTTGGATGCGGTCCCAGCGGCAGCTACTAGAGAGCTCGGATCGGACAGCATGGCGAGACTTGAGGTATAGTTGCTCAACGCCCGCAGTTCCAGTCCCCTTCTTTGTTTATATTTAGCTATGTATTTTTCATTTAGACAGCTTTGTACTTATTTCAGACCCTTGTATGTATTATTGTAGTAGCTCGTGCACTTGTGACTCCAGGTTTAGGGATTTTGTAGTAGGTGTTTGACAATTTTAGCTTTCGCATTCATAATTCAGTTATTTCAGTATTTCTCATTATTCAATTCAACTGTTAAAAATGGATAATATGTTCTAAAGTTGATTTATCTAACAAGTAAAATGTTAAGCGTCATCACAATCCCGACGATGAAAATTCCGGATCGTGACACTATGAAATCTTTGGTTTTGGAATAATTAATTAGAATGCCTTAACTTTCTGGGATTTCATCATCTCACCTAGGAAAAGAAAAAGAATTCATCACCTGCTCATTCTCAAATTATTATGGAAGAGAATTGAAAAGAGGAAGAGGAGACATACAATTAATGACAATTGTTTCGCTCTTTGATTCATTCTAGGAATAGAAATTCAGGTAAAGAACGTACTCTTTTCGTTTCATATTAATAGTCACAGTTACTAAAAATAAGTATTATAATTATTTATTATTTTAAAACTTCAAGATAAAATTAATTATTTTTTTCTTTTTTACTATTAGTAATAATTAGTCTTGAAGATAAAGATACCACATAAATAGAATAAATATTCAATGAAGAAAGCTTATATCTTAAGACATAAATAAGGATAGAATAGACTAATCATTTTCCTAATTAATTTTTCTTAAGAGGTGTATAAAAGAGAAACATGACATATAATATGAGAAGGAGGGAGTATTACCATTCCGTTTCCTCTAAATACCAAATTAATAATATAATGTTTGTTTTGATTGCTACTTAAATTTTATTATATCGTAGCACTGAAAAATGTCACTATATGTAACGACTTATTATGTGTGGTCGTGTTGTACATTATTTTTTTCTCATATTCCCCTTTCTTATTAATATTAAATAATTTTATTTTTTCTTTTACCTTACCTCTTTATAAAATAATCTTGCCTCGTACTTCACTTATTCTTTATACTATTGCAAGTTTATTCTTCATATAGTTAATGTGACATTATAAAATGATGACAAATAATACAATATATCTAAACATTGTATACATCAAAACAATATATTATAACACAATACAATACTATACTATACATACCAGAGTAATCCAAACCAACCATGTATATTGAAAGACACCAACTGCCTAACAAATACGTCATATTCTGAGGCGAACTGATATGAATTATTAAGTTGAATAAATAAAATAAAGTGTTCTGATTCAATTGTGTATGTTGTTAAGATTTTGCCTCGACCCAAGTAGAATGTACGGTGCATTTTCCTTAATATGATGACCAGAAATTTCAATAAGTAAAGCTTATTTCCTTTTAGATTGGTTTATTTTAAATATTTTTAAGTTAAAATAATTTTTAATCCATTTTATAGTATTTGGATAGAGTAAGTACTTTTAAGCATTTGTTTTTAAGCTAAAATGACAAAAATAAGCCAAAAATCGAAATCCAAAAGCTAGAATTCCTAACTTATGACTTAAAAGCTTTTTTTTGGCTTAAAAGTCATTTAAGTAAAAATTGCGCGTGACACCCTATTTGGTCGTCCTCATTTAACCTATATCCGCTTTTTTAAAAACGTTTAACTTGTACCCACTTTTTAAATAACTTCAGCTCCTCTTTCGCTTGCTGAGCTGAAGTTCACCAGTTAAGCTGAAGATACGGGGCTGAAGTTCCCCAGTTACAAAGACAAAACTTCAGCTCTTCCCAAGTTATAAAGACAACAACTTCAGCATACGGGGCTGAAGTTTCCCAGTTACAAAGACAAAACTTCAGCTCTTTGTTGTCTTTATAACTTGGAAACTTCAGCCCCGTATGCTGAAGTTCCCCATTTACAAAAGACAAAACTTTAGCTCTAGAGCTGAAGTCCCCCAGTGTAACTAGGGAAAATTCAGCCAGTACGCTGAAGTTGTTTTCATTATAACTTGGGAACTTCAACCCCGTATGCTGAAGTTCTCCATTTACAAAAGACAAAACTTCAGCTCTAGAGTAACTGGGGGAACTTCAGCCTGTATGCTGAAATTTTTGTCTTTATGAAGTTCCCCATTTACAAAGACAAAACTTCAGCTCTAGAGCTGAAGTTCCTCATTTACTAGAGCTGAAGTTCGCAAGCTACTTCAGGCCCGTCTACTAGAATGCTGAAGTTTTGCGTGATTGCCTTTGCTACTTCAGCCCCGCATGCTGAAGTTATGCGCAACAACGGGTACAGATGCAATTTTTTTTACAAAGCGGGTATAAGTTAAAACGTGGCACAAAAAGTGAGTACGGATACAAAAGCCCTGTCATTTAAAATAAGTTCATCTAGACGGACTATCAGTCGATCATAGTCGGATAATGTCAACCGTCAGTATGGTCTTGGCTCCCTGGCCAGTCTAACCCGACTCATAATTTAATAGGCTTGAACAAAGATTTTGGAGCCCATTTAAAAAAGACTTTTAAGCCTGGCCCAAGTAAACCCCAATGAGGCTTGGCATAGGGCCGACCCGATTCGTAGATTTAATAATATATTTAAGTAAAACATAAAAAGAAAAAAAGGGTACTAATAATAACAAGAAGAGCAGTCCATCTCAAATTAGTAATATTTTTATGTGAATATTAATAACTTTTTTCTTACAATTTTAGTTATGTTTTAATGTTTAAGTAATTAACATTACGTATAATTACAAATTTAAATGAAAATGAAGATATCAGACATCTTTATTTCACAAGAGACTCAAATATACTTACGGTCAACTTCCTCTAGGTGCAAGTATGTTTTTCTTGAGCCATGCTATGTTTTATATTTATTTTTATTTTATTATTATTATTATTAATGTTGTTGTTTATTAGTATTATTATTATTATTAGAATAACATTCATAGACAAAGTAATCTCTGACACTGTATTTTCCGGAACCAACGCAAAAGCTAATATAGTTCAAAATATAAATCTGAATTGAAGTTAAACGATTGATGTAATATGATAAACCCACACGGATTTGAGTCAGCCCACTCGTGATATTATCTACTTTGAGCCTAGGCCTGTACGATTTTAAATGCGTCAGTAGAGTATAAGACCTGTTTATTTATGTACAAGCATCTCTCCTGTGTAGTTAATGTGAAATTCGCACGGTTTAGAAATGAGTTACTTATGTGGAAACTCGATTCAAAAGTCCAGATCACTATCAAAATTGATTTTACAATTGATGCACTAATATATCTTGCTAATACAACAAAACCTGAAGATAATTCAACAAATATTAAAAATGCACTTAAACTAGGGGTAGGCATAAAATCCGAAAAATCGAATTCCGAACCGAACTGAACCGAATTTAATTTGGTATTTCGGTTTCGGTTTTTTCGGTATTTCGGTTTATTTCTGTACATAAATTCCGGTATTTCGGTTCGGTATACAGTATTGGGTTTATGATATTTCGATATTTCGGTATACCGAAATAGTTTAATCCAAGCCCAACTTTATTTTTATTTTTTAGCCCAATAACTTTAAGCTCACACCTCAAAAGTCCAAAACCCCTAATTCCCTGGTTCCTTACCCTTAGGCTTTAGCAAGGTTCCACCAAGCAGATTAAAAACTTCTAGAAATTTTGAAGCAGAGACAAAAAGTGTATAGGCAGTCAACTATCTTTGGCATTGAGCTTGATGGACTGTTCAACTATCCTTCTTTTTGCTTGAGGATAAAGTATGGCTTTATTGCTTTTTACGTATAAGTTGTAATGTCACGACTCGAAATCTCACCTTCGGGCCATGACTACATCTAACGTTGAACCCGCTAGACAAGCCAACGTACACAATTTCATTAGTGTACTAACATTAAAATACAGAAATAAGTAAAGCATCTAATATTCCTTTTTCAAATGCGGAAGCAGATAAATTCTGAAATAACCAAAACACCAATAACACGAATCTTTTACAATAGCCCAGCACCCGGAGTCACTAACTCACGAACTGACTAAGAGGTTACTAAATACAAAGTCTGAAGAAATGATACAAAAACTGTCTTAGAGCAAAGGAAAATAAGACAGAATAGAAGAAAAGGGATAGAAGAGATGCCAAGGCTCACGAACGGCTGCGGGTCTACCTTGAAATCTCTGAGTGGACTGAAGGATGCTCCCTCAATCAGGGCCCACCGGGTCCAGCTGCGGGATCTACACAACATAGAGAAGTGCAGGTGTAGCATCAGTATAACCGACCCCATGTACTGAGCAAGTGTCGAGCCTAACCTCGGCCAAAGTAGTGGCGAGGTTAGACACGACCACGATAATCTACATGTACAGTTCTACCAAAAATATAGCAAGGAAATGACAATTATTTAACAGATAAGCAAGGGTCACGGGGACAAGTAACGGGGCAACAGGTAATTAGCAAAAATGAAATATTGAACACAATGAGTAAACATATAAATGAATGGCACAACATCACCCTTCGTGCCTTACTCTCGTCCTCACTATGCAACAGGTAAATGTATATGAAATGATGGCAATAATAAATGAAATGAACGGCACAGCATCACCTTTCGTGCTCTCTCGTCCTCACTATGCAACAGGTAAATATATATGAAATGATTGCAATAATAAATGATTTGAATGTCACGGCATCAGCCTTCGTGCTTTACTCTCTTCCTCACCTTGTGATAAATAAATAATGAATGATATGAATAAATGGTACGACATCACCCTTCGTGCTTTACTCTATTCGTCACTTTGCAATAAATAAATAATGAATGCTATGAATGAATGGCACGACATCACCCTTCGTTCTTTACTCTCTTCCTCACTTAGCAATAAATAAATAATGAATCCTATGAATGAATGGCACGGCATCACCCTTCGTGTTTTACTCTCTTCCTCACTTAGCAATAAATAAATAATGAATGCTATGAATGAATGGCACGGCAACACCCTTCGTGCTTTACTCTCTTCCTCACTTAGCAATAAATAAATAATGAATGCTATGAATGAATGGCACGACATCACCCTTCGTGCTTTACTCTCTTCTTCACCCAAGTAATATCAACAAGAAATAACAAACTTGGCACGGAAATTAATTACTGAAATTCACTTCACAACCACCCGACACGGGGAATAACAACTAAAGTCAAACACATTTGCTCGGTAAGGGTCTCAGCTATAACCAATTCCTTACGAGTACATAACTTCCCAAAAGAACTACTTCATAACATAATGATCATTTTTAGGTAATAACAAGTAATTAAGCAAAACAGACTCACGCGCATGATTTGACACACAATGCATAGGTACTCGCCACCTTACATATGCATTGAACATGATAAACACATAACACATGGTACAATATCTATTCCCTCACCAAAGTTAGGCATGACACTTACCTCGGTCCAAAAATGCAATTCAAGCCTCTAATACCACCTTTCCTCTCGAATCCGACTCCGAAACGGTAATATCTATTAATAATCAATTTAATAACATCAATATTGACTCATTAATACAATCCCACAACCTAAATATCCAATTCCTAACACTCTTCCAAAATTTCTAAAATTCGACCCCGGGCCCATTGGTCCAAACGCAAGTCTCAGACCAAAACCTGATCACCCATACCTCCATGAGTTCAAATATATGGTTTGTTTTGAAATCCGACTCCAAATTGAGGTTGAATTACCCAAAATTCCATAAATCCTATATCTACCCAAAACCCCTAATTTCTACTTTGATTTTAGGATTTTAGGCCTAGATTCTAGTGATTAGGGAAGAAAAATGGAAGAAATTGGAGTTAAAGTCACTTACCCAAGTGGTTATGGAGGTAGAATAGCTTGGGGGTCGTCAATGGGGTTTGGAGAAGAAGAGAAGAGTGCCAAAATAAGAAATCCCATAATGAAATTCTGTTTTAGGGCTTTTAAAATAACTGGGCGAAAATGTTCAGTGCGATCGTGGACAAGGGATTGCGATCACGGAGTTAGCTGGGTTTCACTCTCTATGATCGCGGAGAGAGGAATGCGATCGCGAAGAAGCTGGACTGCACTCTCTGCGATCACGGAGAGAAGAATGCGATCGCGGAGCATCAGGATCTCCTAAATTCGATCGCGGCCCCACCAATGCGATCGCGTAAGGCATCACACCTCTCCCCCAGTCTCAACTCTATGCGATCACAGGTCCACCTATCCGATCGCATAAACTAAGCTAGTAACACCAGAAAATAAACAAAACACCAGATTTTTCCCATTTTTACACTCCGTTAGCTACTCGAAACTCACCCGAGCCCTCAGGGCTCCAAACCAAAAACACACACGGCTTCCAAATCAACATACGAACTTATTCAAGTACTAAAACCACCGAAATAACATCAAAATCAATGAATTCAACCTCAAAACTCATAGAATTTTCTTAAAACTTCTTAAGGCTTAATTATTCCAGTTTTGATCCGAAACGCGTCATATTAAGTCTGTTTTACACCAAACTTTACAGAAAACTCACATAACATATATCAAACCTGTTCCGGGCTCCAGAACCATAATACGGGCCCGGTAACACAAATTTCAAATCAAATTTCATTTCAAAAGTCCTTATTATTTCCAGAAAATAATTTTCTTTAAAAATACATTTCTCGGGCTTGGGACCTCGGAATTTGATTCCGGGCATACGCCCAAGTCCCATATTTTTCTAAGGACCCTCCGGGACCGTCAAGTCACGGGTCCGGATCCGTTTACCAAAAATGTTGACCAAAGTCAACTTTAATCAATTAATCATTAAAAATTAACTTTTCATCAAGTTTTCACATAAAAGTTTCCCGGCTACACGCCCAGGCTACACATGTATATCGAGGTGAGATTAACGGAGGCTTTCAGGGCTTTGAAACACAGATTTAGCTAAATTATCAAAGGATGACCTTTTTGGGTCATCACAATCTCCACCTCTAAAACAAACGTCCGTCCTCGAACGGACATAGAAAGGTACCTGAGTCTGGGAAAAGGTTGGGATAACGGCTCCGCATATCAGACTCGGACTCCCAAGTAGCTGCCTCGGCAGGCTGACCTCTCCACTGACACGAATCGAAGGATAACTCTTCGATCTCAACTGACAAACCTGCCTAGCTAATATGGCTACTGGCTCCTCCTCATAAGACAGATCCTGGTCTAACTGGACACTGCTGAAGTCAAGAAGATGAGACGGATCCGCAATATACCTCCGAAGCATAGATACATGAAACACTGGATGCACAACTGATAAACGCGGTGGCAAGGCAAGTTTGTAAGCCACCTCTCCTACCTTTTCCAAAATCTCGAATAGACCAATGTACCTAGGGCTCAACTTGACCTTCTTACCGAACCTCATCACGCCCTTCATAGGCGACACTCTAAGAAACACCTGATCTCCTATCATGAAAGCCAAATCTCGAACTCTGCGATCCACATAACTCTTCTGCCTGGAATGAGCTGTACGAAGCCTATCCTGAATAATCTTCACCTTGTCCAAGGCATCCTGGACTATCTTAGAACCCAACAATCTAGCCTCTCCCGGCTCAAACCATCCAACTGGAGACCGACATCGTCTACTATACAACGCCTCGTACGGAGCCATCTGGATGCTCGACTGATAACTGTTGTTGTAGGCAAACTCAGCTAAAGGCAAGAACTGGTCCCATGAACCACCAAAATCAATAACACAGGCTCGCAACATATCCTCCAAAATCTGAATAGTATGCTCGGACTGCCCGTCCGTTTGTGGATGAAATGATGTGCTTAAATCAATCTGTGTGCCCAACTCTCGCTGAAATACCCTCCAGAAATGGGAGGTAAACTGAGTACCTCGGTCTGATATAATGGATATGGGCACACCATGCAATCTAACAATCTCTCTCATGTAGATCATTGCCAACTTCTCTGCTGAATACGACACTGATACTGGAAGGAAATGCGCTGACTTGGTCAGTCTATCCACAATAACCCAAACTGCATCAACCATCCTCTGAGTCCGTGGGAGTCCAACTACAAAGTCCATGGTGATACGCTCCCACTTCCACTCAGGAAGCTGAATCTGCTGCATCAACCCACCGGGTCTCTAGTGCTCGTACTTCACCTTCTGACAGTTCAAGCACCGAGCTACATAAGCTACAATATCCTTCTTCATTTTAAATAATGTTGTCGCAAGTCTTGGTACATCTTTGCGGCGCCCGAATGAATGGAATATCGGGAACTATGGGCCTCCTGAAGTATCAAATCACGAATGCCATCAATATCGGGCACACAAATACGGCCCTGCATCCGCAGAACTCCCTCATCATCCACTGTGACTTACTTGGCACCTCCGTGCCGAACCATATCCCTAAGAGTGCATAAGTAACGATCATCATACTGCCTGGCCCGAATGCGATCATACAATGAAGAACGGGCTACGGTATCGGCCCACACTACCAGTCTCAGAAACCTCTAATCTCACAAATCGGTTGGCTAAGGCCTGAACATCAAACGCAAGAGGTCGCTCCCCGACTGATAAATAAGCTAGACTGCCCATACTGACTGACTTCCGACTCAAAGCGTCGGCCACCACATTGGCCTTTCTCGGATGATAAAGGATGGTCATATCATAATCCTTCAGCAACTCTAACCATCTCCTCTACCTCATGTTCAACTCCTTCTGTCTGAATAGATACTGCAAGCTCTTATGGTCCGTGAACACCTCACATGGCACTCCGTATAGATAGTGCCTCCAAATCTTCAAAGCGTGAACAATAGCTGCAAGCTCGAAATCATGGAATGGATAGTTCTTCTCATTAATCTTCAATTGACGAGAAGCATAGGCTATAACCTTCCATCTTGCATCAACACTGCACCAAGCCTACCCCGTGAAGCATCACAATATACGGTATAAGGTCATGTACCTGTGGGAAACTCTAACACTGGTGTCGTGGTCAAGGTTGTCTTGAGCTTCTGAAAGCTCGCCTCACACTCATCCGACCACCTGAACTGAGAACTCTTATGGGTCAACCTGGTCATCGAGGTTGCGATAGATGAAAAGCCCTCCATAAATCGGCGATAATACCCAGCTAAGCCCAAGAAGCTCCGAATCCCTGTAGCTGAAGTGGGCCTAGGCCAATCTCTTACTGCTGAAATCTTCTTGGGATCTACCTGAATACCCTCTGATGAAACCACATGGCCTAGAAATGCAACTGACCCCAGCCAAAACTCACACTTGGAGAACTTGGCATACAACTGACTATCCCTCAGAGTCTAGAGGAAAACTCTAAGGTGCTGCTCATGTTCCTCTCGGCTGCGATATTATATAAAAATTTCATCAATGAAAACAATAACGAATGAGTCCAAATAAGGCCTGAACACTCGGTTCATCAACTCCATGAATGCAGCGGGGGCATTAGTCAACCCAAAAGACTTCACCAAAAACTCATAGTGCCCATAACGAGTGCGAAAAGCTGTCTTAAGGACATCAGAGCCCTAATACTTAGCTGATGATAACCAGATCTCAAGTCTATCTTGGAGAACATCGTAGCACCCTGGAGTTGGTCAAAGAGATCATCAATCCTCGGCAAAGGATACTTTCTCTTAATAGTAACCTTATTCAGCTTTCGGTAGTCAATACACATCCTCATCAAGCCATCCTTCTTTTTGACAAACAATACTGGAGCACCCCAAGGAGAAACACTAGGCCTAATGAAGCCTTTATCCAACAAATCCTGCAACTGCTCCTTCAATTCCTTCAACTCGGGCGGGGCCATATGATACAGCGGAGTGGAAATGGGCTGAGTGTCCTCTGCTACCTCAATACAAAAGTCAATATCCCTGTCATGTGGCATACCCCGGCAGGTCAGCAGGGAATACGTCTGGAAACTCATGAACTACGGGCACAGACTCCAAGGAAGGAACCTCAACACTAGAATCACGAACATAGGCCATATAGGCCAAAAAACCCTTCTCGACCATGCGTCGAGCCTTCATATAAGAAACAACTCTACCAGAAGAATGACTAGGAGTCCCCCTCCACTCCAAACGAGGTACCCCTAGCAAGGCCAAGGTCGTTGTCTTGGCATGACAGTCCAGAATAGCATAATAGAGGCATAATCAATATAACATCAAAGTCGACCATATCAAGAAGCAAAAGATCAACCCGAGTCTCCAAACCACCAATAACTACTAAGCAAGCACGGTAGACTCAATCTACCACTATAGAATCACCCATCGGTGTAGACACATGCACAACACTACTCAATGAATCACAGGGCATGCTCAAATAAGGGGCAAAATATGAAGACACATAGGAGAATGTAGAACCCGGATGAAATAACATCGAAGCCTCTCGGCTGTAAACTAAAACCGTACCTGTAATAACTGCATCGGAAGCCTCAGCATCAGGACGGGCAGGAAAAGCATAACACCGGGGCTGAGCCCTTCCAACCTGCACATCTCTGGGTCTACCTGCTACAGGCTGACCTCTACCTCTCATGGCCTTCCCTCCACCTTTATGAGTCTGACCTCCACCTCTAGCACCACGACCACCATCCCTAGCTGGCTGAGGGGGTGGGGATGCACCTGCTACGGGAACCATTGTGCGAGTACCTTGATATTGAGAACTACCATAAGCCCTGGGGAAATACCTTGCAATGTGCCTATGAACACCACAAGTGTAACAAGGTCTCTGCTGATGTGACTGATGACTCTAGAACTGCCCCTGACGAACCTGATAACCACCCTGGTAACTCTGAAGTGGCTGTGCACTGATAGGTGCTGGTGGTGCACTAATAGGAGCTGGCAGTGCACAGTGAGATACCTGAACTGCTGACTGGAAAGGTCGAGGTGGATGACCCCTACTGAAAGAATCCCTGCCTCCAGATGAGGTTCCACTGAATCTACCAAAGTGACGGGGCCTCTTGTCAGCCCTCTGACCACCTCCCTGTGACAAAATCATCTCAATTCTACTGGCCACATCGGTCGCATCCTGGAACGAAATGTCAGTACCTGACTCCTTGGCCATCTGGAGTCTGATGGGCTGGGCTAAACCCTCAATAAATCTCCGCACTCTCTCACGATCAGTGGGAAGTATCATAAGTACATGTCTGGCTAGAGTGATGAACCTGGTCTCATACTGAGTAACAGACATAGATCCATACTGGAGGCGCTCAAACTGCCTCCTAAAATCCTCTCACTGAGTAATGGGAGGAAACTTCCCCAAGAATAGCTCGGAGAATTGAGCCCAAGTCAAAGTTGCAGACCCAGCTGGTCTGGACAAGCAATAGTCTCTCCACCAAGTCTTGGCTGTGCCAGATAACCGAAAAGTAGCGAAGTCAACTCCATTGGACTCCACTATGCCCATGTTCTGAAGAACCTCATGACAACTATCCAAATAATCATGTGGATCCTCTGACGGTGCACCAGTAAAAGTATCAGTGAATAACTTGGTGAACCGATCTAGCCTCCATAGAGCATCTGCTGACATTGTTGCACCCTCGGCTGCCAGTGCCATAATACCCGGCTGAGCTACTCCAGCTGTCTGAGGTGCTGGAGTCTGAAACTGAATGGCAACCTGCTCTGGGGTATGAAGAACAGGAGTCTGGGTCCCTCCCTCAGCCTGAGAACCAGCTGGTGCAGTAGGAAGAAGACCGGCCTGAGCCACACTCTCCATTAGTCCCACAAACCGGACTAGAGCGTCCTGGAGCACTGTGGTAGCAATGAACCCCTCCGGGACCTGAGTTGGTCCGACTAGAACCGTTCGAGCAGGAACCTCACCGGCATAGTCTACCTGTGGGTCCTCTACTGGAGCCGCTGCTCTAGCTCTGTCTCAGCCTCTAGCACGGCCTCGACCCCTCGTAGGAGCTGCAATGAGGGGATTGGGCTGCTGACCGGTCGATGAGGAAGCACGCGTTCTCGACATCTGCGAGAGAGTAAGATAGAGACTCGATTAGTATTTAGAACTCAAATGGCATGACAGAGAATGAAAGATATGAAGTGATTCCTAACTTTGCAGCCTCTAGGGGATAAGTACAGACGTCTCCGTAATGATCCCTCATACTCTACCAAGGTTGTCCGTGAGTTGTGAGACCTAAGCAACCTAGTGCTTTGATACAAACATGTCACGACCCGAAATCCCACCTTCGGGCCATGGCTGCGTCTAACGTTGAACCCGCTAGACAAGCCAACGTACACAATTTCATTAGCGTACTAACATTAAAATACAGAAATAAGTAAAGCATCTAATATTCCTTTTTCAAATGCGGAAGTAGATAAATTCTGAAATAACAAAAACATCAATAACACGAATCTTTTACAATAGCCCAGCACCCGGAGTCACTAACTCAAGAACTGACTAAGAGGTAACTAAATACAAAGTCTGAAGAAATGATACAAAAATTGTATTAGAGCTAAGGAAAACAAGACAGAATAGAAGAAAAAGGATAGAAGAGTCGCCAAGGCCCATGAACGTCTGCGGGTCTACCTTGAAATCTCTGAGTGGACTGAAGGATGCTCCCTCAATCAGGGTCCACCAGGTCCGGCTGCGGGATCTGCATAACATAGAGAAGTGCATGTGTAGCATTAGTACATGTGTAGAGGCGAGGCTAGACACGACCACGATAATCTACATGTATAGTTCTACCAAAAATATAGCAAGGAAATGACAATTATTTAACAGATAAGCAAGGGTTACGGGGACAAGTAAGGGGGCGACAGGTAATTAGCAAAAATGAAATATTGAACACAATGAGTAAACAGATAAATGAATGGCACGGCATCACCCTTCGTGCTTTACTCTCGTCCTCACTATGAAACAGGTAAATGTATATGAAATGATAGCAATAATAAATGAAATGAATGGCGCGACATCACCCTTCGTGCTTTACTCTCGTCCTCACTATGCAACAGGTAAATATATATGAAATGATTGCAATAATAAATGATATGAATAGCACGACATCACCCTTCGTGCTTTACTCACTTCCTCACCTTGCGATAAATAAATAATGAATGATATGAATAAATGGCACGGCATCACCCTTCGTGCTTTACTCTCGTCCTCACTATGCAACAGGTAAATATATATGAAATGATTGCAATAATAAATGATATGAATAGCACGACATCACCCTTCGTGCTTTACTCTCTTCCTCACCTTGCGATAAATAAATAATGAATGATATGAATAAATGGCACGGCATCACCCTTCGTGCTTTACTCTCTTCCTCACTTGGAAATAAATAAATAAGGAATGCTATGAATGAATGGCACGACATCACCCTTCATGCTTTACTCTCTTCCTCACTTAGCAATAAATAAATAATGAATGCTATGAATGAATGGCACAACATCACCCTTCGTGCTTTACTCTCTTCTTCACTTAGCAATAAATAAATAATGAATGCTATGAATGAATGGCACGAAATCACCATTCGTGCTTTACTCTCTTCCTCACCCAAGCAATATCAACAACAAATAACAAACTTGGCACATAAATCAATTACTGAAATTCACTTCACAACCACCCGACACGGGGAATAACAACCAAAGTCAAACACATTTTCCCGACAAGGTTCTCAGCTATAACCAATTCCTTACGAGTACATAACTTCCCAAAAGAACTACTTCATAACATAATGATCATTGAGGTAATAACAAGTAAGTAAGCAAAACGGACTCACGGACATGCTTTGGCACACAATGAATAGGTACTCGTCACCTTACCTATTCATTGAACATGATAAACACATAACACATGGTGCACAATACCTATTCCCTCACCAAAGTTAGGCAAGACACTTACCTCGGTCCAAAAATGCAATTCAAGCCTCTAATACTGCCTTTCCTCTCGAATCCGACTCCGAAACGGTAAAATCTATTCATAATCAATTTAATAACATCAATATTGACTCATTAGTACAATCCCACAGATTAAATATCCAATTCCTAGCATTCTTCCAAAATTTCCAAAATTCGACCCCGGGCTCTCTTGGTCCAAGCACAAGGCTCAGACCAAAACCCGATCACCCATACCCCCACGAGTTCAAATATATGATTTGTTTTGAAATCTGACCCCAAATTGAGGTTGAATTACCTAAAATCCCATAAACCCTATCTCTACCCAAAACCCTTAATTTCTACTTCAATTTTAGGATTTTAGGTAGATTCTAGTGATTAGTGAAGGAAAATGAAAGAAATTGGAGTTAAAGTCACTTACCCAAGTGGTTATGGAGGTAGAATAGCTTGGGGGTCGTCAATGGGGTTGGAGAAGAAGAGAAGAGCGCAAAAATAAGAAATCCGGTAATGATATTCTATTTTGGGGTTTTTAAAATAACTGGTCAAAAATGTTCAGTGCGATCGTGGACAAGGGATTGCGACCGCAGAGTTAGATGGTTTTCACTCTCTGCGATCGCGGAGAGAGGAATGCAATAGCGGAGAAGCTGGACTGCACTCTCTGCGATCGCGGAGAGAAGAATGCGATCGTGGAGCATCAAGATCTCCTACATTGCGATCGTGATCCCACCAATGCGATCGCATAAGGCATCAGACCCCTCCCCCGCTCTCAACTCTATGCGATCGCATAGACTAAGCTACCACACACCAGAAAATCAACAAAACAATAGATTATTCCCATTTATACACTCCGTTAGCTACCCCAAAACTCACCCGAGCCCTCGGGACTCCAAACCAAAAATACACACGGCTTCCAAATCAACTTACGAACTTATTCAAGTACTAAAACCACTGAAATAACATCTAAATCAATGAATTCAACCTCAAAACTCATAGAATTTTCTTAAAACTTCTTAAGGCTTAATTATTCCAGTTTTGATCGAAACACGTCATATTAAGTCCGTTTTACACCAAACTTTACAGATAACTCACATAACATATATTAAACCTGTTCCGGGCTCCTGAACTATAATACACAGATAAATTTATGTATTATATTTGTATAATTATGTATAATAAATATATAATTTATGTATATCGCTAAAAAAATAATGAATATAATCGGCTATTTGTGTAAGTATTCCCTTCTTATTCTTATCAAGCCTACTAATAAGTCTTTCCAAATCCAAAGGACTGCATTAGAACCCAAAGAAATGCATTAGAAGCCAATTTTCAATGTTCCAATTCCCTTAAAATGAATAATTAACCCAATAACCACCCCCAGCTGCTTAGACATTATATATATATTTATATATAATGTGTGTGTATAATTTATGCATTATATGTGTATATTGTGTATATCAACATATAATGTATGTAGATGGCTAGAAAAAGTAAACAGTAAATATGGTCTGCTATTGTATAAAAATCCCATAGGAAATCTCCCTATTTTTAGTTCAATTTTGATAATCAACCTTGATTATTTTCTTAGTTAGCCCAATTTCTTACTACTTGCTATTATCCAATCCAATTTCCATTTTGGGCGATGTGCACAAATAGCCACTAAGAGAAGTTGTCTTTATTTTAAAGCCACTGTTTAAAATATATTTAGTCTTTAGCCACTGCTTTAATAAACTTTAACTTTTCGGACGAAAATACCCTTCTGCTAATGTCCTTAACTTTTGAACATAACTTCACGACTACATGTCCTTAACTTTTGAACTTGTAACTCTAAGTTCATGACTTCAGGACTATATGTCCTTAAATTTTGAACTTAACTTCTGGACTACATGTCCTTAACTTTTGAACTTCGAACTCAAACTTCTGGACCAAGTGTCCTTAACTTTAGTACTTGTAAGTCAAAGTTGAGGAACAAGTGTCCTTAACTTTTGAACTTGTAAGTCTAAGTTAAGGACCTATTGTCCTTAACTTTTGAACTTGTAACTGTAAGTTAAGGACTGCCTGTCCTTAACTTTTGTACTTGTCAGTCTAAGTTCAGGACAAAGTGTCCTTAACTTTTGAACTTGGAACTCAAACAAAGTGTCCTCAAGCATCACCCTTCGTGCTTTTACATTCTCTCACAATATCATACATGACATCACCCTTCGTGCTTTACACTCTTCCTCACCCAAACAATATCAATAACAGCAATCCGACGAGGAAAAATCAACAATATGAATAGCAATAATAAAACCGTAACGTCCCGACAAGGGAACAACAGTAGAATCAATACCATCCCGGCAAGGGACACAACTATAACCAATATCACTTAGTACATAACTTCACATAGAATTTCACAACTGAAACCAATATTCAACACTGATTGATATCAATAATTTCCACCAACATGAATAACCACAAGGTGAAACTCAAGTAATAATCAATGAAAAATCACATAATTCACAATATTCGACTCATGGGCATGCTTGACACCAACATATAGGTACTCGTCACCTCACCTAGATGTTGGACATGATACTAACACAGAGCGAATAGGACACAACACCTATTCCCTAAAGATAAAGTTAGGCCAAACACTTACCTCGAACTCCACGACAAAACTCAAGCCTCGATTACCGCTTTCCCTTTTGAATTTGACTCCAATTCACTTATATCTAGACATAATTAACTTAATCACATCAATAAACGCTAAATAATTCAATCCCAATGCTTAATTATAGGTTTTCTATCATTCTTCCCAAAAAATCAAAAATTGACCCCGAGCCTGCTTGGTCAAAACACGAGGTTCGGACCAGAACCCGATCACTCATTCACCCACTATCCCGAATATGTAATTAGTTTCGAAATCCGACCCCAAAACGAGTTCTAGATTTCAATTATTCAAAAATCCCTAACTCTACCCAAATCCCCAATTTTCTACCCTTAAGAACATGATTTAGGCCTAAAAATCTAATGGTTGTTAATTGAAATTGAAGAAAACGAGTCTAAGAACACATACCTATGATTTTGTGGTGAAATCCCTCTTCGAAAATCGCCAAGTTTAAATTTTCTACTGTTTTTAAAAGGCTGGGCAAATGTGCCATGCGTTTGCGACCAAGCCTGTGCGATCGCAGAGGCTTCCACTCCCCTGCCCTTTGCGTTCGCGTAAAAAGGTACAAGTTCGCACAGTGTAAATGCTACCCATCCCCCAGCCCCCTTCCTATTATATGCGATCGCGTGAGACTAGACGCGTTCGTGTAGAGCAACTTCTTAAAGCTCTGCGTTCGCGTCCTATCCTATGAGTTCGCATAAGGTAAACCTGCCCCCTCCCAATTTGTGCAGTGCGTTCGCATGGTTTACCACGCGTTCGTATAGAGAAAATGCCTGGACACCAGCAAACAACAATAACACCAGATTTTCTAAGTCCAAAAGCACTCTGACGCCTATCTAAAACTCACCCGAGCCCTCGGGGCTCCAAACCAAACACATACACAACCTTAAAAATATCATGCGGACTTACTCGTGCGATCAAATCGCCAAAATAACATCTTAAACAACGAATTTAGCATAGAAATCAAAGAAAAATCTCAAAACTTTCAAAGTATCAAATTTCACAACTACGGGTCTGAATCACGTCAAACGACCTCTGTTTCTTATCATCTTTACAGGCACATCTTAAATATCATATTAAACCTGTACCGAGCTCTAGAACCAAAATACGGGCCCGATACCATAAATTTCAAATATAATCAAATTTCCAAAAACTCTTATATTTTTAGGAAAATAATTTCTTTCAAATATCCTTTTCTAGGGCTTTAGACCTCGGAACTCGATTCCGGGCATACGCCCAAGTCCCATATTTTCCTACGGACCCTTCAGGACCGTCAAATCACGGGTCCGGGACCGTTTTCCCAAAATGTTGACCGAAGTCAACTTAATTAAATTTTAAAGGCAAAAATTAGCATTTTCTCAATTTTTCATATAAAAGCTTCTCGACTATACGCGCGTGCTGCGCACGCAAAACAAGGTGAGATAAAAGGAGGTTTTGAAGGCCTCGGAACACTGTTTTGACTTATAAAACAAGGGATGACCTTTTGGGTCATCACATTCTCCACCTCTAAAACAAACGTTCGTCCTCGAACGGACATAGAAAAGTACCTGATTCGGGGAAAATATGGGGATAACGGCTCCACATATCAGACTCAGACTCCTAGGTAGCTGCCTCGGTAGGCTGAGCTCTTCACTGAACACGAACCAAAGGATAACTCTTCGATCTTAACTGATGAATCTGTCGGTCCAATATGGCTGTCGGATCCTCCTCATAGGTCAAAGCCTTGTCCAACTAGACACTGCTGAAGTCTAACACATGGGATGGATCGTCGTGATACTTTCGAAGCATAGATACATGAAGCACTGGATGCACGGCTGATAAATTCGGTGGTAATGCAAGTCTATAAGCCACCTCCCCCACTATGTCAAGAATGTCAAACGGACCAATGAATCTAGGGCTTAGCTTGCCCTTCTTCCCAAATCTCATCACGCCCTTCATAGGCGACACCGGAAGCAATACTCGCTCTCCGACCATGAATGCCAAATCACAAACTCTACGGTCGGCATAACTCTTCTGCCTGGTCTGAGCTGTATGCAGTCTATCCTGATTGATCTTAGCCTTATCCAAGGCATCCTGCACTAACTCTGTACCCAACAACCGAGCTTCTCCAGGCTAAAACCACCCAACCGGCGACTGACACCGCCTACCATATAACGCGTCATAGGGAGCCATCTGAATTCTCGTCTGATAGCTGTTGTTGTAGGCAAACTCAGCTAATGGCAAGAATTGGTCCCAAAAACCTCCAAAGTCAATGACACGTGCTCGCAGCATATCCTCCAAAATTTGAATGGTACGCTCAAACTGTCCGTCCGTCTGAGGATGAAACGATGTGCTCAACTCAACCCGCGTGCCCAACTCACACTGAACTACCCTCTAGAAATGTGAGGTTAACTGTGTACCTCGATCAGAAATAATGGACACGGGCATGCCATGAAGACGAACAATCTCCCTATTGTAGATCTCTGCCAATCTCTCTGAAGAATAGGAAACTGCCACCGGAATGAAATGCGTTGACTTGGTCAACGTATCCACAATGACCCATACTACATCGAACTTCCTCAGAGTCTGCGGGAGTCCAAAAACGAAGTCCATGGTGATACACTCCCACTTCCACTCAGGAATCTCAATCTGCCGCATCAACCCACCAGGTCTCTGGTGCTCGTACTTAACCTACTAACAATTCATGCACCGAGCTACATATTCCACGATATCCTTCTTCATCCTCCTCCACCAATAATGGTGCCGCAAATCCTGATACATCTTTTCGGCTCCCGATGAATGGAATACCGGGAACTATGGGCCTCCTCTAATATCAACTCACCAATTCCATCCATATTGGGCACACAAACACGACCCTGAATCCGTAAAAATCCATCATCACCAACCGTAACATGCTTGGCACCACCGCGCCGCACCGTATCCCTAAGGACACACAAATGAGGATCATCATACTGTCGGTCTCAAATACGATCAAATAATGAAGAACGAGCCACAATATAAGCTAGAACAATGCTGGTCTCAGAAACATCCAATATCATGAACCGATTGGCTAAAGCCTGAACATCCAAAGCAAGCGTCTCTCCTCGATCGGGATATATGCAAGACTACCCATACTGGCTGACTTCCTACTCAAAGCATCGGCCACCACATTGGCCTTCCCCGGATGATATAAGATGGTGATATCATAGTCTTTCAACAGCTCCAACCATCTTCTATGCATCAAATTCAACTCTTTCTGCTTGAACAAATATTGCAAACTCTTGTGATCAGTGAACACCTCACATGACATGCCATATAAATAATGCCTCCAAATCTTCAGCGCGTGGACAATGGCTGCTAACTCCAAGTCATGAACTGGATAATTCTTCTCATGGACCTTCATCTGACGTGACGCATATGCTATAACCTTGCTATCCTGCACCAACATTGCACCAAGTCCAACTCGAGAAGCATCACAATACACAGTATATGGCCCTGAACCTGTGGGCAAAACCAACACCCGTCTCGTGGTCAAGGCTGTCTTGAGCTTCTGAAAGCTCGTCTCACACAAATCTGACCACTTGAATTAGGCACCCTTCTGAGTCAACCTGGTCAACGGGGCTACAATATATGTAAAACCCTGCACAAATCGACGATAGTAACCTGTTAAGCCCAAAAAACTCCGAATCTTCGTAGCTGACGGGTGTCTAGGCCAATCCTTGACTGCTATAATCTTCTTGGGATCCACCTGAATACCCTCTGCCGATACAATATGACCCAAGAATTCCACTAAACTCAAATAGAACTCACACTTCGAAAACTCACATACAAGTGACTGTCCTTTAGAGTCTGGAGATCGACTCGAAGGTGCTGCTCGTGCTCCTCTCAGCTGCAGGAGTAAATCAGAACATCATTAATGAAGAAAATCAAGACGGAATCCAAATAAGGCATGAACACTCGGTTAATCAAATCCATAAAAGCAACTGGAGCATTTGTCAACCCGAATGACATCACTAAGAACTCATAATGCCTGTACAGAGTGCGAAAGGCTATCTTAGGGACATCGGATGCCCTAATCCTCAACTGATAGTAGCTAGATCTCAAATCAATCTTCGAAAATACCTTGGCACCCTGAAGCTGATCAAACAAATCATCAATCCTCAGCAATGGATACTTGTTCTCGATAGTAACCTTATTCAATTTTCTATAATCTATGCATATCCTCATCAATACATCCTTCTTCTTAACAAATAACACCGGCACACCCCAAGGCGAGATAATAGGCCTAATAAATCCTTTACCAAGAAAATCCTGCAACTGTTATTTCAACTCCTTCAACTCTAGCGGGGCCATACAATATGGCAGAATAGAAATCGGTTGAGTGCCCGGAGCCAAATCAATGCAAAAGTCAATATCCCTGTCGGGTGGCATACTCGGCAGGTCTACAGGAAACACCTCTGGAAACTCACTGGGACAATGGGCACATTCTCCATAGGAGGGACCTCGGCACTAGAATCTCGAACATAAGCCAAATAGGCCAAACACCCCCTCTCGACCATGCGCCGAGCCTTCATATATGAGATGACTGATCACGCTCAACTATGTCTTGTAGAAGACTAAGCGGGCGTTGCAAATATAATCCTGGGGTATTATGCCCAGAGTCGATCCCACAGGGAATTGACGTATCAAGCA
>ML424440.1:10038-46791 GCA_005239525.1 Nicotiana knightiana | reverse complement strand
ATATTCCTAATTAAATCCGTGATTTATCGAATAAAAGATGATTAGTTTTTAATAATTAATTATAAAACTATATTACGTAAAGTAAGCATCATTCGTCTATTATTTAGTTAACAATAACTTTATAATTCCTTGATAATAATGATGCGCCTAATTTTCGCAAGTTTAAATAATTTTAAAGGATGAATTATGAATATGCAATGCAAAATAAATTCACAATTAACACTAAAATTCAACAAAAAATCTGTGAAATTAATTTATTTTATCGAATTTTGTAGGAGTATATGGTGGTAAAAAATCACATGCTCACAACCATGGAGAAGAATTCGAAAGCAGAGTATTTGAAGATTTCTGCAATGATCAAGGATATACCCATAACTTTTCAGCTCCAAGATCACCTCAACATAATAGAGTAGTTAAGCGCAAAATCGAACTCTTCAAGATATGGCTAGAACAATGATATTAGATCATTCCCTGCCAAATCACTTTTGGGCAGAGGTAGTAAGCACAACCTGCAACATTCTCAACAGATTTCTTATAAGACCTATTTTGAAGAAAACTCCATATGAATTATGGAAAGGGAAATGGCCCATCATAGGCTACTTTCATCCATTTGGAAGTAAGTGTTTCATTCACAATAACAGTAAGGACAATCTTGGAAAATTTGATCTAAGGAGTGACGAAGGTATTTTTCTGGGTTATTCTATCAATATTAGATCTTTTCGAGTTTATAATAAACGTACTTTATCTATAGAGCTGTTTTGGGATTTGAAGATTTTGTTTTCAAAATCTGCCAAAAATAGTTAAAATCTATAAATAAACAAATTTTACTGAAAATAAAATCTGAATTTTTTTATGGAAACACGGGAGCTAAGTATTCCCTTTCATCCAACAAGTCAATACCAAAATCAATATCCCTATCGAGTGGTATGCCAGGATGATCCGCTAGAAATACATCTAGGAAGTCTCTCACTACCGGAACTGACTCAACGGTAGGAGTATCAACACTGACATCTCTAATAAAGGCTAGATAAGAATCACACCCCTTCTCAACCATCTGCCGAGCCTTTTGAAATGACACAATCCTGCTAAGAACATAATCCAACGCATCTCTCCACTCCAACCGTCAAACCTGGCTTAGCCAATACCATAGTCTTGGCGTGACAATCCAGAATATCATGATAGGGAGACAAGCAGTCCGTGCCCAAGATAAAATCAAAGTCTACCATACTAAGTAATAATAAATCAACTCTGGTCTCAAAAACATCAGTAACAACTAAACACAACCGATACACACGATTCACAATAATAGAATCTCCCATAGGCGTAGACACATAAACAAGAGAACTCAATGAATCACGAGATATATCCAAATATGAAGCAAAGTAATATGACACATATGAATAAGTGGGTCCAGATTAAATAAGACCGATGCATCTCTATGGAAAATCTGAACATACCTGTAATGACGACGTCTAAAGCAACTGCCTCCGTCCTATCCAGAAAAGCATAGAATCTGGTCGCCTCCCCCTATAGGGTGACCTCTACCCACCTGTCCCCCACCCTTAGCTAGTTGTGTGGGTGGAGCAACAACTAGGGCAGCAAATATGACTTGAGAAGTCTGTAGACCTGACTGAATCTGTGGAGCTTGAGTAATCTATAGAGGTGCACCCCTCCTGAATTTGGGGAAGTCTCTAACCATGTGATGGGTATCACCACACTGAAAGCAAGCTCTCGATGGACACGGCTGTTGGGACTGGCTAGGGCCTAGTCGGCTAGACTGATCGCTGAAGACACCTCGTGCAAGAGGTGCACTAGAAAATGGCTGAGCAAAGTGTGCAACCTGAGACCTCAGAATAATCAGAGCACCACTAGAGTTGGAAGTGATGAGTGAACTAGACAACTCACATAGCCTCTACCATGATGGGCTGTAGCTGCGGCGTGGCCACCACTAAATCCTCCAGTATCTCGAGGCATTTTGGCCTCCCTTTCCTCTCTCTCACAGCCTCACATACCCTCTAATCTCCGTGCAATCGCTACCACCTACTGATATGGGGTATCTGTATCTAACTCTCGAGCCATGCTGAATTTACTACCATAGTTGAGACCGTCGATAAACCGACATACTCACTCTCTAACTGTAGAAACCAAAACAGGTGCATGTCTGGAAAAATCACTAAATCGAACTGCATACTCTGACACTACCATAGTACCCTGGCGCAGCTGCTCGAACTCTGCGTGCCATGCATCCTTAAGGGTCTGGAGAATAATATCTGAAGAACAACTTTGAAAATTGAGTCCATGTAAGTGAAACTGCATCATCTAGGCTACCCTCCTCGTAAATCCGCCACCACTGATACGCTGCTCCCGACATCTGGAATGTATAAAATCAACCCCACTCATCTCCAATATACCCATGGTACGGGTAATACGACGACACTCCTCTAGAAAACCATGTGCATCCTGTGAAGCCAAACCACTAAAAGTGGGATGGTGATACTTCTTGAACCTATCAAGTCTAAACTGCTCCTCTTCAGATGTTTTTTCCCTAACCGTGGCCTGAACCGGAACAAGAAGCTGTGCTGGAATACCTCTAGGACCTGATAAACATGGACATGCTGCTCTAGGGTACGGGTCGCGGGAGTCTGAGCTCCATCAGCAAAAGATGTGGCTGGTACAAGTGGAATCAACCTCGCTTGAGCTAAAATTCCAAACATGCTCAAGAACTATATGAGGGTCTCCTGAAGTGCAGGGATGGCAACAGGTGCCTCGAGATCCTTCCCCCAATCGGAGCTACTGGCGGCTCCATTGTCGCAGCTCGGGCAGGTGCTCTAGTTGCACCATGTGCCCCTCATGGGTCTCTGCCCCGACCCCGGCCTCTCGCGGTTGTAGCACGGGGAGCGAATGTCTAATCTTCGGATCCAACAGTGCGTGTTCTCACCATATGTGAGATAATAGAAAGTCAAAGATTCAGTTTTCAAAGTCAAGCAATTTGCATGATAAAGAATCAAAGAAGTGAAGTTTTCCTAACAGTTCTGTAACCTCTCGAAGATAAGTACATACGTCTTTGTACCAACCCTCAAGACTCTACTAAACCTGCTTTTGACTTGTAACACCTATGAACGTAGAGCTCTAATACCAACTTGTCACTACCCCAATTTCCCTATGTAGGATATCGTGATAGCACCTAGTCTCTACGACTAGGTAAGCTAACATTCAATAATAGCTTGACAAAAATAATTAACAGAAATACTAAAAAAAAGTCTGATAAACTTATAAAATATAAAATCTCCCAAAACAGAATCTCAACAAACACTTTCCCAAAATCGGTGGAATTGAGTTATAAGCTCTACAGAATGAGCTAAAATGTTTACTACACCACTGTGTGAATGAAAAATACAACAGGAGTAAAGGTAAAGGAAGGTGACTCCGAGTCTTGCAGATGCATAGTAGGCATACCTTGGCATCTCTGTAAGCAGCTAACAGTCGATCACTAACGTCCGGCAGGAGCAGACGTGTCTGGATCTACATAAAAAGATGTGCAGAAGCGTAGTATGAGTACACCACAACGGTACCCAGTAAGTATCAAGCCTAACCTCGGTAGAGTAGTGACGAGGCCATGTAAATCCACCTACTAAGATAGAAATAAACAGTACGAAAATATAATAAGAATAAATAATAGAAGGCGAAGAAATAATTGATACGAAATAAGTTAATAGCATGAACTAATACCAGAATTGTAAGCATGGAATAAAGAAATAAATTAAAGAGAACCACAATGATCATATACGGACAATGACTGATAGAACAAGAAAAAAACAACATGAAGTGTTCCCCCCAAAACTCTTTGCAACATGAGATAAACAGTAAGAATCACAGCGAGGTACCACCTCGTGTACAATAAGAGTCACAACTGAGGTACCGCCTCGTGTATATATATCAAGAATCATAGCTGAGGTATCGCCTCGTATTCAATATTCATAATCTTTCCTTATACTGCCGTGTGAGACTTACATTTAAATAGTTTTGAAAACAGTTTTTCCAAAATAGCTATACGCACTTTAGCCCACCTTATGACACAACGTGGCTTCACATAATCCTCTTACAAGGAACACACACATAAGTCCCACCTTATGCCGCCGCATTCACATTAACCTCTAGCCTTATACCGCCGCATGCGCATCAATAGCACTTCATAACAACTCGTACCACAAGTGCCCATATGCCACAACTTGCCAATAATCAACAATATCAATGTTTTCACAACAATAGCCCATGGCTCAACCACAATGTGTACAAGAATATTAACAAAATCAATAAATGTAAATTTCTCAACAATTAACACCTCACCTCAACGTGATAACGACTTTCACAACTTGAACACCAATAACTCAACAATGAGAAAGATAATGTGCAACCCGATATTTAAATATAAATAACTCACAATAGAAGAGATAACGTATAACAATGACTTCAAATAATGGTAATTCAACAATGGAAGAGCTAACATGTACAATGACTTCAAATAATGATAATAAAAAATGGAAGAGATAACATGTTCAATGATTTCAAACAACGATAATCAACTTTGGAAAAGAAAACATGTAACAATAAAAGGGGCAACAAGTTCAACTAAACCATGAGAGCAATTTGTCACAACCCGATTTACCCTCTGAAGGTGTCGTGACGGCACCTAGTCTCTACGACTATGTAAGCCTAATATAACGGGGAAAACTGGAAATAACACACAAGCAAAAAACGGGAATAAGGGCAATGACATAAGTAACGTACTGTCCGCATGACTCATACAAAACATAACTTCTCAAAACCCGAAATATCACAGACAGTCACAAGCTTCTAACACTACTGTAGCTCTAACAAAAACTGGAAAAGTACATAAGAACGTCTCTACAAGATAAAATAGAAGGAGACTCGGAGGAAATTCTGTGGACGCGGCAGAAATACCTTGCAGTCTCCTAGAATCAGCAGCAACAACTAACCACGAGGCTGATAGCTCGTACATGGATATGCACACGAAAAACATGTGCAGGAAAGGGCATGAGTACACCACATTTGGTACCTATTAAGTGCCAAGCCTAAACCCGGTCAAGTAGTGACGAAGTCAGGTTAAGGCTCTACTGAATTTCTAAATAAGTTAGTTTAAAACAGTGCAAAAAGTAGGTAATGTCTACAGTAAACAGTTTAAGAAAAACAATATAAGTTACAGTAAAGAAAATCCTCGGCTCAACACAATATATCAGAAAGTGGAATCTCCCGGGATACTGTCCCGTAGTTCCAAATGATTATGCAGTACATGGGGATATCCCGGAATACGTCTGTAGTCCCAAAATAAATATGCAGTACAGGGGGAAAGCTCCCGGAATACGTCCGTAGTCCCAATTTAAATATGCAGTACAAGGGGAAAGCTCCCGGAATACGTCCGTAGTCCCAATTTAAATATGCAGTACAAGGGGAAAGCTCCCGGAATACGTCCGTAGTCCCAATTTAAATATGCAATATAGGGGGAAAGCTCCTGGAATACGTCCGTAGTCCCAATTTAGATATGCAGTACAGGGTGAAAGCTCTCGGGATACGTCTGTAGTCCCAATTTTAATATGAAATGCGAATGAATGCCGGATAAAGTTTATTTAAACTGTTCAAGAGAAAAGTTACAGGCAAGACAAAGGATAGGGCTAACTAAACATGGTGCACATAGTATCAAATAGGGAATTTAGGTAAAAAAACATAGACATGCTCGTTCCTAATCTAAACTACACAATTAGCACATTAAACAGTGAAATAAGAGTGAAATGATTTATGGCATGGAAGGAAAAATGGAATTTTAACAACAATGGCCCGTGCACGTACTCGTTACCTCACGTACACGGCGCCCATACAAAAAATAGTATCAAAACAACCTAAGGGGAAGTCCCCAACACAGAGTTAGGCAATACACTGACCTCGACTGCTCTACTCAACTCAAAACCATGCTCTTGCCACGAGTATCTGACTCCTAGTGGCCCAAATCTATTCCATTCAATTGCATAATGTAAATATTATCGTAAGAAATTGATCTAGCTAATTAGTTCAAGGATAATACGCAAAATTAGGAAAATTTCCCAAAAACTCCTTCGGGCCCACGTCTCGGAAACAAGTGAAAGTTACAAATTTAGAACACCCATTCACTCACGAACTCACTCGAACAATAATCATCGAAAACCGACGCCAAAATCTCATTAAATTCTCGGATTTCCATTTGGGGAACCTTCCTCCCATTTTCATGATTTTCACCCAAATTCATTGATTATATGGAAGAAATTGCTATAGATTAATGATATACAAGTGAAATAAGGTTAGGAATCGTTACCTATGGGTCTTCTCTTCAAAACCCACTCACAATCGCCTAATCTCGAGCTCCCAATCATTTTTAGAATTATGAATTTCAAACCCTCGAATTTGGTATAAACTGCCCAGCAATCCACACCCGCGCCCCCTTGGACCGCACCTGCGGAAAATACATCGCAAGTTCAAAATCTCACTAAAAAGGCTGGGGCCGCACCTGCGGTCACTGGGCCGCATCTGCGGAACTCTTGCCGCACCTGCGAGTCTGATTGACCCAGGTCAATTCCGCACCTACGTGGCCCTCCACGGCACCTGCGTGTCTGCACCTGCGGCTCCCCATCCGCAGGTTTGAAACACCAGAACCAACAATGCTTCAGCTGGTTTTCTAAGTCCAAAATCATCCAGTTGAGCATCTGAAACATCCCCGAGGCCCCTGGGACCTTAAGCAAACTTACCAACCAGTCCTAATACCTTATCCAAACTTAGTCGAGCCTTAAAACCACATCACATAACATCAAAATTTCCAATTATGCATGGATTCAAGCCTAAGAACTTACGAAATTTCCAAAATCCACAACCGATGCTGAAGCACGTCAAAATTAGTCCGAATGACCTGAAATTTGACACACAGGACACACATGACACTACGGACCTACAGCCACTTTCAGAATCCCATTCCGAGCCCGATATTAAAATTTCACCTATTGACCGAAATCGCCGAAATTCTAGCTTTCGCCAATTCAAGCCTAAATCTACTATAGACCTCGAAAATACATTCCGAACACGCTCCTAACCCTGAAATCACCCAACGGAGCTAACGGAGTTGACGGAATTCCATTCCGTATCCGTCTTCACATAGTTATGACTACGGTCTGATTTCTAAGGCTTAAACTCATAATTAGGGACTATGTGTCCAAAACTCTCCGAAATTCACGACTAATCATTCCGAAAAGTCCCGTAAGAAGATATAAAAGTGGGGAAAACAATCATTAGGGGATCGGGGCGCTAACTCTCAAAACGACCGACCGGGTCGTTACATTCTCCCCCCTCTTAAGAAAATCGTTCGTCCTTGAATGAGTATAGAGACATATCTGAAGCTGTGAAAAGAAGAGGGTAATGACTGCGCATATCCTTCTCGGTCTCCCAAGTCGCCTCCTCGATCGACTGACCCCTCCACTGAACCTTGACTGGTGCAATATTCTTCGACCTGAGCTTTCTGACCTGTCTATCCAATATAGCAACTGGCTCCTCAACATATGATAAATCCTTGTCCAACTGATTGAACTGAAATCCAAAACATGAATCGGGTCACCGTGATACTTTCGGAGCATAGAGACGTGGAATACCGGATGAACTCCTGCTAGGTTAGGAGGCAAGGATAGTTTATAAGCAACCTCCCCAATGCGCCGCAATACCTCAAAAGGACCGATGAATCTTGGAATCAGCTTATCCTTCTTCCCGAACCTCATGACGCCCTTCTAGGCGATACCCGAAGCAAAACTCGATCACCAGCCATAAATGCCAAATCACGAACCTTCCAGTCCGCATAACTCTTCTGCTTGGATTGAGCTGTGCGAAGTCTCTCCTGAATCACCTTCACCTTGTCCAGGGCATCCTGGACCAAATCTGTACCCAAAAATAGAGCCTCATCCGGCTCAAACCATTCTACTGGGGACCGGGACCGTCTACCATACAAAGCCTCATACGGCGCCATCTGAATGCTGGACTGGTAGCTGTTGTTATAAGAAAACTCTGCAAGTGGTAAGTATCGGTCCCATGAACCTCCAAAATCCATCACACAGGCACGGAGCATATCCTCAAGAATCTGAATCGTGCGCTCGGACTGCCAGTCTATCAGAGGGTGAAAGGTTGTACTCAACTCTACCCTGGTGCCTAGCTCCTACTGAACGACTCTCCAGAACCGTGAACTGAACTGTGTAACTCTGTCTGAAATGATAGATACTGGAATACCGTGGAGGCAAACAATCTCCCTAATATAAATATCCGCCAACCTCTCGGAGGAGTATGTAGTCAACACGGGAATGAAATGGGCTGACTCGGTCAGCCGATCCACAATCACCCAAATAACATCGAACTTTTTCCAAGTCCGAGGAAGTCCATCCACAAAGTCTATGGTGATCCGCTCCCACTTCCACTCTGGAAGCTCAATCTGCTGAAGTAACCTTCCTGGCATCTAATGCTCATATTTGACTTGCTGACAGTTGAGACACTTGGCCACAAACTCCACTATATCCTTTTTCATCCTTCTCCACCAATAGTGCTGTCTCAGATCCTGGTACATCTTCGCGGTACCCGGATGAATGCAATACCGCGAGCTATGGGCCTCCTCAAGAATCAACTCCCGAAGCCCATCCACATTGGGTATACAGATCCAACCATGCATCCTCATCACACCGTCATTTCCTATAGTCACATCCCTGAAGTAACCTCACCTGACCCTATACCAGGATGCAGGGTTGGATCTCTAGCTTGGGATTGCAGTTATATCCGCTTGGGCATCTTTAGCTTAGTTACTGATAAAAACAGACCTGCACGTCTTGGTAATTTTTTTTTCCTGAAATCTGAACATCTAGAACTGCATGTCAAACAGCTTCCTCTAAATAGTTCTAAAAACTGATACGCCTTAGGCAAGCCTTAGGTGCTAAGTTTATTAAAACTGGAAATGTACTTCTTCGTATGTTCTGCTTAACCATCAGTGGGTTTAAAATCAGTAGGCAGGACTGCCTAGGATTCCCTCTTTGAATTATGCAACAAATCTGCTTCTCTACTGCATTCTAAACTCACTTAGGTACCATGTATTTGGTTCTAAATTTAAATACTGCCCTTACATGTGTTTGGGTCGTGCTAATTACATGCATAACCCGTGGAGGAAAATTTGAGCCTCTTATGTGCTCCTATATGCTTCCCATTCATTGCAGTCCTAAATATTTTGTTTGTTCCTTTAGACTCTTTACCTTTAAACCTGAGGGTCAACCTAGTACCTCCCTTCTAGGATAGTAGTCCTAATCTCCTCCAGGACTGATAGGATGGGACGGGTAATAGCACGCAATAGAGTTTGTGACTAACACGCGCTTTAATTATATCCACGGGCGGGAAAGGGTAGAATATGGATATGATGACCGATGCGCTAATACCACGTGTAGCCCCTCTTCGAGGAGTGTCATATCGGGCATTGCATTGATGTGATCCATATTATTTCAAACCTAGGATACCTCTCGTTGAATGTTATATTGTAACTCTTTCAAAAAAAAAAAACCTTGAATAGTTTTGTATAACTGTTTTCCCAAACATTTGCTTGTTTAATATTTGAAATCCCCTCTTACTTGAGTCCCCTTACTTGTCATTTGCTAATTGTATAAATTCACGAAACCATTTGGCCGGTAACCACACTTGTGGATTATTGGGGGTGCCTAACACCTTCCCTTTAGGATAATTTCAAGCCCTTACCCAATCTCTGGTTAGTAACGTAGTTGTAATTGAACCCCTTAGGTGCCCTAACACACCATTAAATTCGTTAGGTGGCGACTCTTCAAAATATGCAAACCCCTTTCCCAAAAGGAACGAGTTGTCTTGACCAATGTCATAAACCCTTTCAACCGGCCCCGAATGGAGCGCTAGGAGAAAAGGGGGCGCGACAACCATTGTTGTCTTCCCTTGTATACTTTTAAAAATCTTTTGAAGTTGTAGATCCTAGTTACATAGCAAATAGATGGTCTCGTTTCATTGTGATTTTGACATAGAATACATGCAGCTTGTAAATTGAGCCCTAATTTCAGCAATCTATCTACAGTCAATAGTTTATCGTAACATTGCAGTGTAATGACCCGATCGGTCATTTTGAGCTATAGCGCGTCGTTAGCGGTTTGAGGCTGTGAGCAGCTTCGTTTCAGGTATTATGACTCGTGGGCGTGGTCGGAATTGAATTTCAGGAAGTTTAGAGTTGGTTTGGAAAGAAAGTTCTTATTTCAGAAGCCTAAGTTGGAGAAATGGACTAGGATTGGAATTTTGAGTAAACGACCTCCGAATCAGAATTTAAAGGTTCCAGCAGGTTCGTATGATGATTTCGGACTCGGCTGTATGTCCGGCTGGGGGTTTGGATAACCCGAGAGAGCTTCAGCGTATATTATGGAATTTAGCATTTTAGAAGAATTTCATAAATTTGGGCTTGAAGTGTATTTCAGTGTTGTTGATGTTCGTTTGGGATTCTGAGTCTGAGAATAGCTTCGTATGGTGATTCTAGCGTTGGGAGCGCGATCAGAAGTGAATTTGGATGTCTGTAGGTCATTTTGAAGTCATTTGGCTAAAGATAGAAATTTGAAGGTTTTTGAGAAAATCCGACCGGAAGAGGAAGTTTTGATATCAAGGTCGGAATGTGATTCCGGAAGTTGGAGCAGGCCCGTAATGTTGAATATGACTTGTGCGCAGAATTTGAGGTCAATCAGACGTGATTTGATAGGTTTCAGCATCGGATGTAGAAGTTGGAAAATTCTAAGTTCATAAAGTTGGGAATTGGGTGCGATTTGTGGTTTCAATGTTGTTTGATGTGATTTGAGGCCTTGAGCAAGTCCGCATAATGTTTTGGATCATGTTGGTATAATTTGACGGGGTCCCGGGGCCACGGGTCGATTCCAGGTGGTTAACGGATCAATGTTTGAAGTTGATGAAGGCTGAAGGTTGCTGTCATCTGGTGTAATTGCACCTGCGAGGCTTTGACCGCAGGTGCGAGTTTTGGGCTGGAGCTGAGGAGGCCGCAGGTGCGGAAGATGTGTCGCACTTGAGGAAGCGTAGGTGCTAAGAAGGGACCGCAGAAGTGAGAGATGCTGGGTTGAGTCAGAGCCGCACCTGCGATGGAATTTCCGCAGGTGCGGAGCCGCATGAGCGGCTATTGGACCGCAGGTGCGAAAGGAGGCCTGGGCAGAATGTTTTAAAGTCGAGTTTTTGTCATTTCTCACCCATTTTTCATTTGTCATGGGCGATTTTGGAGAGCATTTCACGGGGGATTTTCGTCAGGCATCAAGGTAAGTAAATTCCTTCCGTTTGTAAGATAAATACAAGATTATATGCATGGATTAGGCATGGAAATTGGTAGGAATTTGGGAAATTTTTGAAGAAACCTAGAAAATGTAAGTTTGGAATTTAGCCACAAATTTGAGCATGGAATGTAGAGTAAATGGTATGATTGAACTAGTATAGCTATGGGTAGAATGTATCTTCGAGAATTTTGGATTTATGGGCACGTGAGCTTGAGGGAATTTTGGTCATTTCTCTGAGCAGGGTTGGGAAAGTATATGATTTGAATTTTTTGTGAATATTAGGATTAATTTTCATTGCTTTTTCGTTATGTGGTAGTTTCGGAGCATTGTGCGTCCGTTGGAGTCATCGGAAGGGCTTGGAAGCCGGTATTGGAATTTCGGAGCGAGGTAAGTCTCCTTTCTAACTTTGTGAGGGGGAATTGTCCCCCTAGGTGAATTAATTCAGTAGATGCTATTATCTTCGGGGGCTACGCACGAGGTGACGGGAGTCCCTGCGTAGCTACTATTATGTCATGTTCGGGTAGTCTAGGACCCACTAGCATGCCTTACGTGTTGTACCTGTAATCCTTCCTGTAATATTAAACTGCTAATATAATCGAAAACGTAATTGAATAACTAAAAGAAAACTAGAGTTCATTTTGTTAATCTTCTAGAAAAGAATTGATTCCTCTGTGGATATTTGTGTACCTGGACTGGATTGTATCGTGGAATATCATTAAACTTGACAAATGAGTTTCAAAAACAAAGATTTCAAAACCTATATTTCATCTTTCTTTTAATAAGAATTTACCACCTTCCTGAGAAAAACTGTTTTCTTGATAAATACGGATTTATTATGTGGATATGTGTAACTTTGGGTGCCTGAGTCACATGAATGATTCGCGAGCAGGATGACCTTGTATTTGTGTGTGTATTCATGTGAGCACCTGAGTTGCAGGTATGATTCGCGAGCAGACTAGCCGTATTATTTTAACCGCGTCACATGATCGATTCGCGAGCGGGGTAGATAGATGCATCTATGGTTCGAGCCGTGCGACCCTTCGACATTGCAAAATTTATTATTGTTGGTCCGCACCGTTCGACCCTCGGCATTGCTTGCGCATGATATTTGCTGCGTAGTTGCTATGATTTAGCCTGATTACTGGCCTGAAATATTAAATTATCAATTTAAATGATAGAGATTTAAAGTTATTAAAAGAGATTTTGGAAGAAGTTATTCCTTCCTGTCGATTAATTATTATTTGATTAAATCACCCATGTTGATTAATTGTGTTAATATGACGAAGATATAAAGTGTTAAACGTGAACAGAGTTGAAAGATATTTAAATCCTATTTTAAAAAATTTCCTATGATAATCAAGCTTAATGTCATACTTAAATATTCAAAATTGACCTTTACTAAGTGTCTTATTTGACCTCTCGTCACTACCTCTCTGGGGTTAGGCAGGCGACTTACTCAGTACACGTTATTTTTGTACTCATGCTAAAGTTGTTGTACATTTTATTGCACAGGTACTTTCATAGAAATGTGGAGGATTCGGAGACTTAGGCGAGCTGCATCATCCGGAGGCGATCCGCAGCTGACACAGTCTCCTTCGTACTGTATTTATTTCATTTTTAAATTTCATTGTCCAGTTGTATTTCGAACATGCTTTGTAATGATTGTATAAATTCTTAGAAATTTCTTATGTACTTATGACACCGGGTTCTGGGATATGTGTTGGGTTATAATTGTTAAAGTGTAGTATTCAAACCATTGTTCCTAATTGACAGATTCTTATTTGGTTATTATGTAATAAAGTGAAAGGAAATATTTTCATAAATGTTAAAATCGGAAAGTTATTTCAATTAATCAATGATTTGGCTTGCCTGACATTGATGTCCGGCGCCATCACGACCTAAGGGATTTTGGGTCGTGACAACATTATAACGGCCCGACCGGTCATTTTGTGCTCTAGCGTGACGTTCAGCGGTTTGAAGTCGTGAGCAGCTTCATTTCAGGTATTATGACCTGTGGGCGTGGTCGGAATTGAATTCCAGGAAGCTTAGAATTGATTTGGAAAGAAAATTCCCATTTTAGAAGCCTTAAGTTGGAGAAATCAACTAAGATTGGAATTTTGAGTAAACGATCTCCGAATCAGGATTTGAAGATTCCAACAGGTTTGTATGATGATTTCGGACTTGGATGTATGTCCGGATCGGGTTTTGGATAACCCGGGAACGTTTCGGCGTATATTGTGGAAGTTAGCATTATAGAAGGACTTCATGAATTTGGGCTTGAAGTGCATATCAGTGAGGTTGATGTCCGTTTGGGATTCCAAGTTTAGAAATATCTCCGTATGGTGATTATGGAATCGAAAGCGCGATCGGAAGTGAATTTGGATGTCCGTAGGTCATTTTGGAGTCATTTGGCTAAAGATGGAAATTTGAAGGTTTTTGGGAAATCCGGCCGGAAGTGGAAAGATTTGATATCGAGTCGGAATGCGATTCCGGAAGTTGGAGCAGGTCCATAATGTTGAATATGACTTGTGTCCAAAATTTGAGGTTAATCGGACGTGATTTGATAGGTTTCGGCATCAGATATAGAAGTTTGAAATTATAAGTTCTTAAAGAATTGCATTTAAGTGCAATTCATTATTTCGGCGTTGTTTGATGTGATTTGATGGCTCGATCAAGTCCATGTCATGTTTTGTGATAGGTTGGTGTGATTGGACGGGGTCCCGGGGGCTTCGGGTGGATTTTGGGTGGTTAACGGATCAAAAGTTGAAGTTGGAAAAGGGATGAAGCTGCTATCATCTGGTGTAACCGCACCTGTGAGGATTTGGCCGTAGGTGTGGAGCCGCATCTGCGTCTTGGGCACCGCAGGTGCGAGAGTGAGCAAGCTTGGCTGGGAACCGCAGGTGCGATGGATTTTCCACACCTGCGAAGCTGCAGGTGCGGATAGTGGGGCGCATGTGCGATTTGACTGAAGTTGAGGAAAACCGCAGGTGCGGGAAATTTGGTCGCACCTGCGAGATCGCAGGTGCGGAGGAAGGACCGCAGGTGCGGAAATCGACCTAGGCAGAATGTTTTAAAACGAGAATTTGGGGTTCATTGTCTTCATTTTTCATGGTTTAGGCGATTTTGGGAGAGCCTTTCAAGGGATTTCACCAAGCATCAAGAGGTAAGTGATTCCTTCTCATTTCCAAGTTGAATACAAGATTGATGCATAAGATTGATATGGGAAATTATAGGAAATTGAGGTTTTTTTTTGTTGAGAAAAACCTAGAAAATGTAAATTTGGATTTTTTCCACGAATTGAGCATGAATCTTTGAGTAAATTATATATTTGAGTTAGTAAGGCTATGTGTAGAATGTATCTTCGAGAAATTTTGAATTCCGGGCACGTGGGCCCGAGGGTATTTTGGTCATTTCTCCGAGCGGGGTTGGGAAAATATATAATCTGAATTTGTTGTGAGTATTAGGATGAATGTTCATTGCTTTGCCGTTATGTGGTAGTTTCGGCGGGTTGTGCGCCCATTGGAGTCATCGGAAGGGATTGGAAGCCAGTATTTTAATTTCGGAGCGAGGTAAGTCTCCTTTCTAACTTTGTGAGGGGGAATCGTCCCCCTAGGTGAATTAATTCGGTATATGCTATTATCTTCGGAGGCTATGTACGCACGAGGTGACGGGAGTTCGTGCATAGCTACTATTATGCCATGTCCGGGTAGCCTAGGACCCACTAACATACTTTATGTGTGTACCTGTAACCTTTCCTGTAATACTAAACTGCTGATATGACCGGAATGTAATTGAATGTTTAAAAGAAATCTAGAGTTCATATTGTTAACCTTCTAAAAAGAGAATTGTTTCCGCTGTGAATATATGTGTACCTTCTATGATATGTTTCAGCATGCATGAGAATATTGAAGGAGTGAGAGAAATAGACTCCGGTTTGAAGAAAAGATTATCAGAAGGGTATGAGACGGGTTGCGGGATTTGGGCAGCATAGTTTCGTGAATCATGGTCACTCGGGATGAGTGAGGGTTGAGTTATCTATGGGTTGAAGGAAGTTGTTATTATTCCTGAGGCAATTGATTATGATTAAAAGAAGATAGATTGATTAGCCATGGTTGAAATGGCACATTTGCGGCAGTGATCGGTTCCTTTGATGTGATTTGGTTATGCATGTGGTTTGTGCCGGTGTGTGCGGGGGCTTGTCGACCACCGTAACGGATTTTATGTGGGAGCATTTGAGTGCTATGGCCTGTCATGTGTAGGCGGATCCCGGCAGGGTTATGGTGGTATAGACTACCACTTAAGATTTATATGATTGGGTGATAATGGGAATTCACTCGTGTGATGAGATGGTACTCTTGAATTGAGTCAAGTAAAAAGTTTCTATATGATGAAATGTTCACCCTATTGGTGGTTCGAAAGTTATGATGGAATTCTTGCGCTACCTCATATTGGTATGTTAAGTGCGGGAAGCAGTATGTAACTGGGAGTAAGAATCGAGATTTAGGTCCGATGTTTATGAGGATGTCATGAGCTCGGAAGAGCACGACAAGTGGCTTGAAAGTTCAGAGTAAGCTGGTGTTATCTTCAGTGTCACCTGAGATTGATATTCAGTAAAAGAGGCTTTGTACCCTTGTCATGGGTTCTTGATGTGTTTTGCAGCCTCAGTGTGGTCGGTGTTATGGATGGGCAGACTTGTTGCCTTGTGTAGAAGGTCGTGGAAGCATGACCGCGAATAGATTGTATAAAGTGTGACATGTAGTCACTTGATGGATTTCAAATTTGGACTAAGTATAAAGTAGTGCAATATTGCTTAATTGAGAATTTACTCCTGGAGGGCATTCGGTTAAGTTGATGATGGATTATGGGATGTTAGTCCCGGTGATGATAGTTGTTCTCGTGTATTATGAGAAAAAGTGGGTTAATGTGGACCCAGGTAAAAGCTAATAGCTAAGTTTGGTGCGAACAAGGTTGATGGATGTTTGTGGATGGATTTAAATATGATTAAGGGCTCCGTGTGATCCAGGCATGTTCCTTTCAGTAGAGCACTTTTCATGGAAAGGTATTAGAACAGCGAATGTTGTTCCGTCTTTGTTAAATTTATGTGTTATTGAGATTGTGTCGTACGAGTTGTGAAATGGCTTGATAATTTCTCATGTGTTGAGGTCCCGAATAGCGGGGAGGTTATGCGAGCAGGACAGCTCTTGAGACCCAGAGTATATATATATATATATATATATATATATATATATATCGCACCTCAGTTGTGCTTGAGTTTTGTAGCCTATGGCTTTATCAGTCTCCCCAGGATGGTATTATGCACTTAGCGTTCTTGTGATCGATATTCAGTAATTCGTAATAGTGAGAAAATCAGCTCTGTATATATATCTTCCCATGTAAATTTTATGTTATACGGATCGGGTTCCACGCCGCAACACTGTGATGATGAGAAGGGTTAATATGTATTTATTTTCTTGTCGGTTATTTCCCATTTTCTGGTAAGAATTCATATTAGTTGCGTGAGCTGAGTAGTTCCGTCCTGAGTCATTTCTTATTATCATGTTCGAGTTTTGGCCTATTGGGCGATGTGGTATCATGCGAGCTGTTAGCCATGTTTGGGGTGACTTTCTATCTGAGCAGTTCGTATTGGGTGAGACGAGATTATCTGATCAGTGTGATGAGGTTATATGAAGTGTATATTAAAGAACTAATACCATCATTCAGGTTCATAATGAAAGTGACGATTCTAGTCAAGATGAGGTATTCAAGGATTTTTTTACTCTGCAGTTGAGTGTGAATTTCTATGCATTCCCTCCGTTCTGGTTGTATCGCCAACATTCTAGCAGGATGTCTGTATAATTGTTATGAGGTGCATCAGGAGCATCAGATTCGTCGACCTTGGCTAATAAGGTCCAGGGAGCATCGTTATGGTCAGACGATGAGTTATGTAGTGCACGGTGCCGATTCAGCAAGGGTATGCAGTTATGATCTGGTATATCGTGTGCTAGTTGATGCAGTGCTTATATATATTGAAACTAGGCCTGGCTAGAGAAATTTCAGGTGTTTGAATGAATTCTGATCTTATTATATGGATAAAGAATAAATCTCCATATTTGATCAAGCCATTGTGCTCGACTGGGTTGTGGTAGCACGGGCAGGTGCTCGAGATGTTAAACAGTAATTTCAAGTAACTACAGAGCAGTTTAGCTCATTCGAGGACGAACGTCAGTTTAAGTGGGGGAGAATGTAACGGCCCGATCGGTCAGTTTGTTCTCTAGCGCGTCGTTCAGCGGTTTGAAGTCGTGAGCAGCTTCATTTTAGGTATTATGACCCGTGGGCGTGGTCGGAATTGAATTCCAGGAAGCTTAGAATTGATTATGAAAGAAAATTCTCATTTTAGAAGCCTTAAGTTGGAGAAATCAACTAAGATTGGAATTTTGAGTAAACGATCTCCAAATCAGGATTTGAAGATTCCAACAGGTTTGTATGATGATTTCGGACTTGAGTGTATGTCCAGATCGGGTTTTGGATAACCCGAGAACGTTTCGGCATATATTGTGGAAGTTAGCATTTTAGAAGGATTTCATGAATTTGGGCTTGAAGTGCATATCGGTGAGGTTGATGTCCGTTTGGGATTCCGAGTCTGGAAATAGCTCCGTATGGTGATTCTGGAATTGGGAGCGCGATCGGAAGTGAATTTGGATGTCCGTAGGTCATTTTGGAGTCATTTGGCTAAAGATGGAAATTTGAAGGTTTTTGGGAAATCCGGTCGGAAGTGGAAGTTTTGATATCGAGGTCGGAATGCGATTCTGGAAGTTGGAGCATGTCCTAATGTTGAATATGACTTGTGCACAAAATTTGAGGTCAATCGGACGTGATTTGATA
Organism: Nicotiana knightiana; assembly: GCA_005239525.1. Taxonomy (NCBI): domain Eukaryota; kingdom Viridiplantae; phylum Streptophyta; class Magnoliopsida; order Solanales; family Solanaceae; genus Nicotiana; species Nicotiana knightiana. The sequence goes on along the minus strand of ML424440.1, from coordinate 28,516 downwards.
GGATTCGGCATCGGATGTAGAAGTTTGAAATTCTAAGTTCTTAAAGAATTGGATTTGAGTGCGGTTTGTGATTTCGGTGTTATTTGATCTGAATTGAAGGCCAGAGCAAGTCCGTATCATGTTTTGCGACAGGTTGGTGTGATTGGACGGGGTCCCGGGCGCCTCGGGTTGATTTCGGGTGGTTAACGGATCAAAAGTTGAAGTTGGAAAAGGGCTGAAGCTGCTGTCATCTGGTGTAACAGCACCTGTGAGGATTTGGCCGCAGGTGCGGCTTGGGCACTGCAGGTGCAAGAGTAGGCAGGCTTGGCTGAGAACCGCAGGTGAGATGGATTTTCTGCACCTGCGAAGCCGCATGTGCGGAGAGTGGGGCGCAGGTGCGATTTGGCTGAAGTTGAGGAAAATCGCAGGTGCGGGAGATTTGGTCGTACCTGCGAGATCGCAGGTGCGGAGGAAGGACCGCAGGTGCGGAAATCGACCTGGGCATAATGTTTTAAAACGAGAATTTTGGGTTCATTGTCTTCATTTTTCATGGATTAGGCGATTTTGGGAGAGCCTTTCAAGGGAGATTTCACCAAGCATCAAGAGGTAAGTGATTCCTTATCATTGCCAAGTTGAATACAAGATTGATGCATAAGTTTGATATGGGAAATTGTAGGAAATTGGTGTTTGTTTTTGAAGAAAAACCTAGAAAATGTAAATTTTGATTTTTTCCATGAATTGAGCATGAATCTTTGAGTAAATTATATATTAGAGTTAGTAAGGCTATGGGTAGAATGTATATTCGAGAAATTTTGAATTCCGGGCACGTGGGTCCGAGGGCATTTTGGTCATTTCTCCGAGCGGGGTTGGGAAAATATATAATCTGAATTTGTTGTGAGTATTAGGATGAATGTTCATTGCTTTGCCGTTATGTGGTAGTTTCGGAGCGTTGTGCGCCCGTTGGAGTCATCGGAAGGGCTTGGAAGCCGGTATTGGAATTTCGGAGCAAGGTAAGTCTCCTTTCTAACTTTGTGAGGGGAAATCGTCCCCCTAGGTGAATTAATTCAGTATATGCTATTATCTTCGGGGGCTACGTACACACGAGGTGACGGGAGTCCGTGCGTAGCTACTATTATGCCATGTCTGGGTAGCCTAAGACCCACTAGCATACTTTATGTGTGTACCTGTAACACTGCCTGTAATATTAAACTGGTGATATGGCTGGAACATAATTGAATGTTTAAAAGAAAGCTAGAGTTCATATTGTTAACCTTCTAAAAAGAGAATTGTTTCTGATGTGAATATATGTGTACCTGGACTGGGTTGTATCATGGAGTATCACTAAACTTGACAAATGAGTTTCAAAAATAAAGATTTCAAAACCTATATTTCATGCTTCTTTTAATAAAGATTTGACCACTTTCCTGAGAAAAACTATTTTCTTGATAAAATACGAATTTATTATGTGGATATGTGTAACTTTGGGTGCCTGAGTCGCTTGAGTGATTCGCGAGCAGGAAGACCCTGTATTTGTGTATGTATTCATATGAGCACCTGAGTCGCATGTATGATTCGCAAGTAGGCTAGCCGTATTATGTTAACCGCGTCGCATGATCGATTCGCGAGCGGGGAAGATAGATGCATCTATGGTTTGAGTCGGTCGACCCCTGGCAGTGCACATTTCATTATTATTGGTCCGCGCCGTTCGACCCTCGGCATTGCCTGCACATGATATTTGCTGCGTAGTTGCTATGATATTTTCCTGATTACTGGCCTCAAATGTTAAATTGTCGATTTAAAATGACAAAGATTTAAAGTTATTAAAAATACTTTTGGAACAAGTTGTTCCTTCCGTTGATTTATTATTATTTGATTAAATCACCATGTTGATTAATTGTTAAGATGACGAAGATAAAAAGTGTTAAATGTGAACGAAATTGAAGGATGTTTAAATCCTGTTTTATAAATTGCCTATGATGAACTATGCTTAGTGTCACTCTTGAATATTTGAATGGACCTTTAGTAAGTGTCTAAATTGACCTCTTGTCACTTCCTCTCTGAGGTTAGGCGAGCGACTTACTGAGTACACGTTGTTTTTTGTACTCATGCTACACTTGTTGTGCATTTTGTTGCACAGGTACCTACATAGCACAGTGGTTGATTTGGAGACTTGGACGAGCTGCAATCATCCAAAGGCGTTCCGCAGCTGACAGAGTCTCCCTCCTGCTGTATTATTTTATCTAAAATCCCTTGTCCAAATTGTATTTCAGACAAGCTTTGTAGAATTTGTAAAATTCTTAGAAGTTTCTCGTGTACTTGTGACACCGGGTTCTGGGATATGCATTGGGATAATTGTTTAAGTGACATCTTTAGATCACTGTTTTTAAATAACAGAATATTATTTTCTATCGTATATTAATTTACGAAAATTTATTTATTTGATTATGAAATGCAAGGAAAGGCGGTTTCGAAAATGTTAAAACATGAATGTATTTCAACTAATTAAGGTTTTGGCTTGCATGACAGTGGTGTCCGGCGCCATCACGACCTATGGATTTTGGGTCGTTACAACATGGTATCAGAGCGCTAGGTTTCCGTTGGTCTCAAAGTCATGAGCAAGTCTAGTAGAGTCTTGCGGATCGGTACGGAGACGTCTGTACTAATCTTCGAAAGGCTACAGGGTTGTTAGGAGTACTTCCCTTCTTGATTCTTCATCGTGCGAGTTGATTCCTTTGAGGCTTATGCCTATGTTCATCCCTACTCAATCTTACGCATCACGAAGTGCTTGCTATGGATCAGGGATTTGAAGAATGAAAATGGTTCTGCGAATGTAATTCGAGATGCTTCTATGTGTAAATGGTCGTGATTATTGTTATTGCCCTGCGAAAGGGTAATATGTTATTTAAGCTCAGCAGCTGTGTTTCTAGGAGCCTTAAGGCTGTTCTCAGGTAGTGATGATATTTGCAAGTGATCGTCGCACGGTGTCGATATGATGATAGAACGTTTGCCCGTATGTCGAGAGAGATGAATGGTTTACAGGGAGGTCTCCTCAGGGTGTGATTTCGAGATTTCAGTGCTTTAGTTCCGGTAAAGGAATGGCATTTTTGGGTTATGAATAGTACGGTTGGGGTTGATAAGATAGTAAGACTTGGTGTCTTCGAGTGAGATGGGGTATGCACCTTCGAAGTGTAGTCGTCATTATTGATTGAGTGGAATGTGTTAGGTTTGGCGGTGCTATGGTTTCTTCGGTTTCGTGGGGTCAGAGTGTTGAGAAGAAGTATTGAAGAAAACGGTTGGCAGAGATCGTGAGGTACGTTGGTTCAGTACCAGATAAGTGTTGATAACGAAGGCAACTAGAGAAAGATAATCTTCAGAGAGCTTGAAGTCGTGGTGATCTGGTGGTTTGAGAGCTACAAAGAATGATCCTGGAATGAGGCTAGGCGGTGGTTCCATTTCTAGAAAGGTGTTCCTGTGCTAGGAGAGCCTTGGAGTTGATTGTATTCGGGGCCAGTTAGAGTGGGTAACTCTCAATAGCGGTCCTACTGAGTTCAAAAGTTAAGAATGCGGCAATTAAGGATTTCAGGCAACAGTATGATCGATAATCGAGCTTTTGCAGAGTAATCTCTGAGAAAAATGAGGATGGTTGGAATGTTCTATGATATGTTTCAACATGCAGGAGAATATTGAAGGAGTGAGATAAATAGACTCAGGATTGAAGAAAAGATTATCAGAAGGGTATGAGACGGGTTGCGGGATTTGGGCAGCATAGTTTCGTGAATCATGGTCACTCGGGATGAGTGAGGGTTGAGTTATCTATGGGTTGAAGGAAGTTGTTATTATTCCTGAGGCAATTGATGATGATTAAAAGAAGATAGATTGATTACCCATGGTTGAAATGGCACATTTGCGGCAGTTATCGGTTCCTTTGACGTGATTTGATTATGCATGTGTTTTGTGCCGGTGTGTGCGGGGGCTTATCGACCACCTTAACGGATTTTATGTGGGAGCATTTAAGGGCTATGGCCTGTCATGTGTAGGCGGATCCCGGGAGGGTTAGATAGACTACCACTTAAGATTTTCATGATTTGGTGATAATGGGAATTAACTCGTGTGATGAGATTGTACTCTTGAATTGAGTCGAGTAAAAAGTTTCTATATGATGAAGTGTTCACCCTATTGGTGGTTCGAAAGTTATGATGAAATTCTTGCACTACCTCATGTTGGTATGCTAAGTGCGGGAAGCAGTATGTAACTGGAAGTAAGAATCGAGATTTAGGTCCGATGTTTATGAGTATTTCATGAGCTCGGAAGAGCAAGACAAGTGGTTTGAAAGTTAAGAGTAAGTTGGTGTTATCTTCAGTGTCACCTGAGATTGATATTCGGTGAAAGAGGCTTTGTACCCTGGTCATGGGTTCTTGATGTGTTTTGCAGTCTCAGTGTGGTCGGTGTTATGGATGGGAAGACTTGTTGCCTTGTGTGGAAGGCCGTGGAAGAATGACCGCGAAAAGATTGAATAAAGTTTGAATGTAGTCACTTGATGGATTTCAGATCTGGACTGAGTATAAAGTAGTGCAATATTGCTTAATTGAGAATTTACGCCTGATGGGCATTCAGTTAAGTTGATGATGGATTGTGGGATGTTAGTCCCGGTGATGATGGTTGTTGTCGTGTATTATGAGAAAAAGTGGGTTAATGTGGACATAGGTAAAAGCTAATAGCTAAGTTTGCTGCGAGCGAGGTGGCTAGATATTTGTGGGTGGATTAAAATATGATTATGGGCTCCGTGTGAGCCAGGCATGTTCCTTTCTGTAGAGCGCTTTTCATGGAAAGGTATTAGAACAGTGGGTGTTGTTCCGTCTTCGTCAAATTTATGTGTTATTGTTATTGTGCCGTACGAGTTATGAAATGACTTGATAATTTCTCATGTGTTGAGGTCCCGCATAGCGAGGAGGTTATGCGAGCAGGACAACTCTTGAGACCCAGAGTGTATATATATATATATCGCACCTCAGTTGTGCTTGAGTTTTGTAGCCTATGGCTTTATCAGTCTCCCCAGGATGGTATTATGCACTTAGCGTTCTTGTTATCGATATTCAATAATTCATATCAGTGATAAAACCTGCTCTGTATATATATCTTCCCATGTAAATTTTATGTTATACGGATCGGGTTCCACGCCGCAATAGTGTGATGATGAGAAGGGTTAATATGTATTTATTTTCTTGTCGGTTATTTCCCATTTTCTGGTAAGAATTCATATTAGTTGCGTGAGCTGAGTAGATCCGTCCTGAGTCATTTCTTATTATCATGTTCGAGTTATGGCCTATTGGGCGATGCGGTATCATGTGAGGCTGTTAGCCATGTTTGGGGTGACTTGCTGTCTGAGCAGTTCGTACTGGGTGAAACGAGATTATCGGATCAGTGTGATGAGGTTATGTGAAGTGTATATTAAAGAACAACTAGCATCATTCAGGTTCATTATGAAAGTGACAATTCTAGTCAAGATGAGGTATTCAAGGATTTGTTAACTCTGCAGTTGAGTGTGAATTTCTACGCATTCCCTCCGTTGGGGTTGTATCGTCATCATTCTAGCAGGATGTCTATATAATTGTAATGAGGTGCATCAGGAGCATCAAATTCGTGGACCTTGGCTAATAAGGTCCAGGGAGCGTCGTCGTGGTCAGACGATGAGTTATGCGGTGCACGATGCCGATTCAGCAAGGGTATGCAGTTATGATCAGGTATATCGTGTGCTAGTTGACGCAGTGCTTATTATATGGATAAAGAAGAAATCTCCATATTTGATCAAGCCATTGTGCTCGACTGGGTTGTGGTAGCACGGGCAGGTGCTCGAGATGTTAAACAGTGATTTCAAGTAACTCCTGAGCAGTTTAGCACGTTCGAGGAGGAACGTCGGTTTAAGTGGGGGAGAATGTAAACGGCCCGACCGGTCATTTTGTGCTCTAGAGCGTCGTTCAGCGGTTTGAAGTCGTGAGCAGCTTCATTTCAGGTATTATGACCCGTGGGCGTGGTCGGAATTGAATTCCAGGAAGCTTAGAATTGATTTGGAAAGAAAATTCTCATTTTAGAAGCCTTAAGTTGGAGAAATCAATTAAGATTGGAATTTTGAGTAAACGATCTCCGAATCAGGATTTGAAGATTCCGACAGGTTTGTATGATGATTTCGGACTTGGGTGTATGTCCGGATCGGGTTTTGGATAACCCGGGAACATTTCGGCGTATATTGTGGAAGTTAGCATTATAGAATGATTTCATGAATTTGGGCTTGAAGTGCATATCAGTGAGGTTGATGTCCGTTTGGGATTCCGAGTTTGGAAATAGCTCCGTATGGTGATTATGGAATTGGGAGCGCGATCGGAAGTGAATTTGGATGTCCGTAGGTCATTTTGGAGTCATTTGGCTAAAGATGGAAATTTGAAGGTTTTTGGGAAATCCGGCCGGAAGTGGAAGCTTTGATATCGAGGTCGGAATGCGATTCTGGAAGTTGGAGCAGGTCCGTAATGTTGCATATGACTTGTGTGTAAAATTTGAGGTCAATCGGATGTGATTTGATAGGTTTCGACATCGGATGTAGAAGTTTGAAATTCTAAGTTCTTAAAGAATTGGATTTCAGTGCGATTCGTGATTTCGGCGTTGTTTGATGTTATTTGAGGGCTTGAGGAAGTTCGTGTCATGTTTTGGGACAGGTTGGTGTGATTGGACGGGGTCCCGGGGGCATCGGGTGGATTCCGGTTGGTTAACGGATCAAAAATTGAAGTTGGAAAAGGGCTAAAGCTACTGTCATCTGGTGTAACCGCACCTGCGAGGATTTGGCCGCAGGTGCGGCTTGGGCTCCGCAAGTGCGAGAGTGCGCAGGCTTGGCTGGGAACCGCAGGTGCGATTGATTTTGCGCACCTTCGAAGCCGTAGGTGCGGATAGTGGGAGCAGGTGCGATTTGGCTGAAGTTGAGGAAAATCGCGGGTGCGGGAGATTTGGTCGCACCTGCGAGATCGCAGGTGCGGAGGAAGAAACGCAGGTGCGAAAATCGACCTGGGAAGAATGTTTTAAAACGAGAATTTGGTGTTCATTGTCTTCATTTTTCATGGTTTAGGCGATTTTGGGATAGCCTTTCAAGGGATATTTCACCAAGCATCAAGAGGTAAGTGATTCCTTCTCATTTCCAAGTTGAATACAAGATTGATGCATAAGTTTGATATGGGAAATTGTAAGAAATTGGGGTTTTTTTGAAGAAAAACTTAGAAAATGGAAATTTGGATTTTTTCCACGAATTGAGCATGAATCTTTGAGTAAATTATATATTTGAGTTAGTAAGGCTATGGGTAGAATGTATATTCGAGAAATTTCGGATTCCAGGCACATGGGTCCGAGGGCATTTTGGTCATTTCTCCGAGCGGGGTTGGGAAAATATATAATCTGAATTTGTTGTGAGTATTAGGATGAATGTTCATTGCTTTGCCATTTTGTGGTAGTTTCGGAGCGTTGTGCACCCGTTGGAGTCATCGGAAGGGCTTGGAAGTCGGTATTGGAATTTCGGAGCGAGATAAGTCTCCTTTCTAACTTTGTGAGGGGGAATCGTCCCCCTAGGTGAATTAATTCAGTATATGCTATTATCTTCGAGGGCTACGTACGCACGAGGTGACAGGAGTCCGTACGTAGCTACTATTATGCCATGTCCGGGTAGCCTAGGACCCACTAGCATGCTTTATGTGTGTACATGTAACCCTGCCTATAATATTAAATTGCTGATATGACCGGAACGTAATTGAATGTTTAAAAGAAAGCTAGAGTTCATATTGTTAACCTTCTAAAAAGAGAATTATTTCCGATGTGAATATATGTGTACCTGGACTGGGTTGTATCATGGAGTATCACAAAACTTGACAAATGAGTTTCAAAAATAAAGATTTCAAAACCTATATTTCATGCTTCTTTTAATAAAGATTTTACCACTTTCCTGAGAAAAACTATTTTCTTGATAAAATACGAATTTATTTTGTGTATATGTGTAACTTTGGGTGCTTGAGTTTCTTGAGTGATTCGCGAGCAGAAAGACCCTGTATTTGTGTACGTATTCATATGAGCACCTGAGTCGCATGTATGATTCACGAGCAGGCTAATCGTATTATGTTAACCGCGTCGCATGATTGATTCGCGAGCGGGGCAGATAGATGCATCTATGTTTCGAGCCAGTCGACCCCTGGGAGTGCACATTTTATTATTGTTGGTCCGCGCCGTTCGACCCTCGGCATTGCCTGCGCATGATATTTGCTGCGTAGTTGCTATGATATTTTCCTGATTATTGGCCTGAAATGTTAAATTGTCGATTTAAAATGACAAAGATTTAAAGTTATTAAAAATACTTTTGGAACAAGTTGTTCCTTCCGTTGATGTATTATTATTTGATTAAATCACCATGTTGATTAATTGTTAATATGACGAAGATAAAAAGTGTTAAATCTGAACGAAATTGAAGGATGTTTAAATCCTGTTTTATAAATTGCCTATGATGAACCATGCTTAGTGTCACTCCTGAGTATTTGAATGGACCTTTAGTAAGTGTCTAAATTGACCTCTTGTGACTACCTCTCTGAGGTTAGGCGGGCGACTTACTGAGTACACGTTATTTTTTGTACTCATGCTACACTTGCTGTACATTTTGGTACACATGTACCTACAAAGCACAGTGGTTGATTTGGAGACTTGGACGGGCTGCAATCATCCGGAGGCGTTCTGCAGCTGACAGAGTCTCCCTCCTACTGTATTATTTTATCTAATATCCCTTGTCCAAATTGTATTTCAGACAAGCTTTGTAGTGATTGTAAAATTCTTAGAAGTTGCTCATGTACTTGTGACACCGGGTTCTAGGATATGCATTGGGATAATTGTTTAAGTGAAATCTTTAGATCACTGTTTTTATATAACAAAATTTTATTTGCTGTCGTATTTTAATTTACGAAAATTTATTTATTTGATTATGAAATGCAAGGAAAGATAACAGTTTCGAAAATGTTAAAACATGAATGTATTGGGTCGTGACAACATGGTATCAGAGCGCTAGGTTCCCGTAGGTCTCACGAGTCATGTGCAAGTCTAGTAGAGTCTTGAGGATCGGTACGGAGACGTCTGTACTTATCTTTGAGAGGCTACATGGCTGTTAGAAGTACTTCCCTTCTTGATTCTTCATCGTGCGAGTTGATTCCTTTGAGGCTTATGCCTATGTTCATCCCTACTCAATCTTACGCATCGCGAAGCACTTGTTATGGATCAGGGATTTGAGGAATGGAAATGGTGTTGCGAATGTAATTCGAGTTGCTTCTATGTGTAAATGGTTGTGGTTATTGTTATGGCCCTGCGAAAGGGTAATATGTTATTTCAGCTCAGTAGTTGTGTTTCTGGGAGCCTTAAGGCTGTGCTCAGGTAGTGATGATGTTTGCAAGTGATCGTCGCGCGGTGTCGATATAATGATAGAACGTTTGACCGTATGTTGGGAGAGATGAATGGTTTGCAGGGAGGTCTCCTCAGAGTGTGATTTCGAGATTTCAGTGCTTTAGTGCCGGCAGATGAATGGCATTTTTGGGTTATGAATGGTCCGGTTGGGGTTGATGAGATAGTAAGACTTGGTGTCTTCGCGTGAGATTGGATATGCACCTATGACATGTATTCATCGTCATTGATCGAGTGGAATGTGTTAGGTTTGGCAGTGCTATCATTTCTTCGGTTCCTTGGGGTCAGAGTGTTGAGAAGAAGTATTGAAGAAAATGGTTGGCAGAGATCGTGAGGTGCGGTGGTTCAGTACCGGATAAGTGTTGATAACGAAGACAGCTAGAGAAAGATAATCTTCGGAGAGCTTGAAGTCGTGGTGATCTGCTGGTTTGAGAGCTACAAAGAATGATCCTGGAATGAGGCTAGGCGGTGGTTCTATTTCTAGGAGGCCAGGTGTAAGAAGCGGAAGTCGAGCAGTCACAAAGTGGGGGAGCGGGCAGCATAACTTGGAATTTGAAGATAGTTGTCGCGCATTAATGGGTATCCATGAGGAGCGGACGGACTAGTAAGTTGGTAAATGAAGCAGGGCATAGGATGGGGTATTGAGGTCGGAGAGAGCGTGTATTTCAGTGTCGCTGGGAGGTGTCCACAGGTGATCTCCACAGGCGGGTTGTCATCTGGGGATAGGTTAGCAATGGCGGGGTTGGCCGGTTCTGTGAGGGGTCCTAGGGGCTAGTCGGTAGGAGATATAATGTGTGAATGATGCTAAAGAATTCGAGTATTTAGGGAGTGCTAGCAAGGGAATTTGGAAGGATTGGTTGAGCAATATCGTTCTATCAAAGGAGAAAGGATCTCAGCAAGGTCTAAAGTGGTGCAAGGAGTAGCTTCAGACAAAGTGGGGGAGTCCCACCATCTGCAGTTGGGTTGTAGGATTTTTTTTGCATGGGGTTGAGGATTTTGGGCATGTTGGCAAGTTATTTCAGCTAAGTAAAGAGGAGTAAAATGGTAATTGTGCGTTGGATTTGATGAATATGTGCAAAAGTTTTCCCTGACAGATCAGGGTTAGGCTTCGGAAGATTCAAAATTTATGCTTAAGGCATGGGCGAGTTGTAAGGATAGTGACTCAGTCACGTGTTTCATTGAGAAAGGTGTTCATGTGCTAGGAGAGCCTTGGAGTTGATTGTATTCGGGTCCAGTTAGAGTGGGTGAATCTCAATAGCGGTCCTAGTGAGTTCAAAAGTTAAGAATGCGGAAATTAAGGATTTCAGGAAGCAATATGATCGAGAATCGAGCTTTTACAGAGTAATCTCTGAGAAAAATGAGGATGGTTGGAATGTTCTATGATATGTTTCAGCATGCAGGAGAATATTGAAGGAGTGAGAGAAATAGACTCCGGTTTGAAGAAAAGATTATCAGAAGGGTATGAGACGGGTTGGAGGAAGTTGTTATTATTCCTGAGGCAATTGATGATGATTAAAAGAAGATAGATTGATTAGCCATGGTTGAAATGGCACATTTGCGGCAGTGATCGGTTCCTTTGATGTGATTTGGTTATGCATGTGGTTTGTGCCGATGTGTGGGGGGGCTTGTCGACCACCGTAACGAATTTTATGTGGGAGCATTTGAGTGCTATGTCCTGTCATGTGTAGGCAGATCTGGAAGGGTTATGGTAGTATAGACTACAACTTAAGATTTGCATGATTGGGTGATAATGGGAATTCACTCATGTGATGAGATGGTACTCTTGAATTGAGTCAAGTAAAAAGTTTCTATATGATGAAGTGTTCACCCTATTGGTGGTTCGAATGTTATGATGGAATTATTGTGCTACCTCATGTTGGTATGTTAAGTGCGGGAAGCAGTATGTAACTGGGAGTAAGAATCGAGATTTAGGTCCGATGTTTATGAGGATGTCATGAGCTCGGAAGAGCAAGAAGAGTGGTTTGAAAGTTCAGAGTAAGCTGGTGTTATCTTTAGTGTCACCTGATATTGATATTCGGTGAAAGAGGCTTTGTACCCTGGTCATGGGTTCTTGATGTGTTTTGCGGTCTCAGTGTGGTCGGTGCTATGGATGGGCTAACTTGTTGCCTTGTGTGGAAGGTCGTGGAAGCATGAACGCAAAAAGATTGTATAAAGTGTGACATGTAGTCACTTGATGGATTTCAGATCTGGACTGAGTGTAAAGTAGTGCAATATTGCTTAATTGAGTATTTACGCCTGGAGGGCATTCGATTAAGTTGATGATGGATTATGGGATGTTAGTCCCAGTGATGATGGTTGTTCTCTTGTAGTATGAGAAAAAGTGGGTTAATGTGGACATAGGTAAAAGCTAATAGCTAATTTTGGTGCGAGCGAGGTGGCTGGATGTTTGTGGATGGATTTAAATATGATTATGGGCTCCGTATGAGCCAGGCATGTTCCTTTCAGTAGAGCGCTTTTCATGGAAAGGTATTAGAACAACGGGCGTTGTTCCGTCTTCGTCAAATTTATGTGTTATTGTGATTGTGTCGTACGAGTTGTGAAACGGCTTGATAATTTCTCATGTGTTGAGGTCCCGCGTAGCGGAAAGGTTATGTGAGCAGGACAACTCTTGAGACCCAGAGTATATATATATATATATATATATATATATCACACCTCAGTTGTGCTTGAGTTTTGTATCCTATGGCTTTATCAGTCTCCCCAGGATGGTATTATGCACTTAGCGTGCTTGTGATCGATATTCAGTAATTCGTAATAGTGAGAAAATCAGCTCCGTATATATATATCTTCCCATGTAAATTTTATGTTATTCGGATCGGGTTGCACGTCGCAACAATGTGATGATGAGAAGGGTTAATATGTATTTATTTTCTTGTGGGTTATTTCCCATTTTTTGGTAAGAATTCATATTAGTTGCGTGAGCTGAGTAGTTCCGTCCTGAGTCATTTCTTATTATCATGTTCGAGTTATGGCCTATTGGGCGATGCGGTATCATGTGAGGTTGTTAGCCATGTTTGGGGTGACTTGCTATCTGAGCAGTTCGTACTGGATGAGATGAGATTATCAGATCAGTGTGATGAGGTTATGTGAAGTGTATATTAAAGAACATATACCACCATTCAGGTTCATAATGAAAGTGACGATTCTAGTCAAGATGAGGTATTCGATGATTTGTTAACTCTGCAGTTGAGTGTGAATTTCTACGCATTCCCTCCGTTGTGGTTGTATCACCAGCATTCTAGCAGGATGTCTATATAATTATTATGAGGTGCATCAGGAGCATCAGATTCGTGGACCTTGGCTAATAAGGTCCATGGAGCGTCGTTGTGGTCAGACGATGAGTTATGCGGTGCACAGTGCCGATTCAGCAAGGGTATGTAGTTATGATCTGGTATATCGTGTGCTAGTTGATGCAGTGCTTATATATATTGAAACTAGGCCTGGCTAGAAAAATTTCAGGTGTTTGAATGAATTCTAAGCTTATTAAATGGATAAAGAAGAAATCTCCATATTTGATCAAGCCATTGTGCTCGACTGGGTTGTGGTAGCACGGGCAGGTTCTCGAGATGTTAAACAGTTATTTCAAGTAACTCTAGAGCAGTTCTTAGCACATTCGAGGACGAACGTCGGTTTAAGTGGGGGAGAATGTAACGACCCGACCGGTCATTTTGTGCTCTAGCGCATCGTTCAACGATTTGAAGTCGTGAACAGCTTTGTTTCAGGTATTATGACCCGTGGGCATAGTCGGAATTGAATTCCAGGAAGCTTAAAATTGATTTGGAAAGAAAATTCTCATTTGAGAAGCCTTAAGTTGGAGAAATCAACTAAGATTAGAATTTTGAGTAAACAATCTCCGAATAAGGATTTTAAGGTTCCAACAGGTTCGTATGATGATTTCGGACTTGGGTGTATGTCCGGATCGAGTTTTGGATAACCCGGGATCGTTTCGGCGTATATTGTGTAAGTTAGCATTTTAGAAAGATTTCATGAATTTGGGTTTGAAGTTCATATCAGTGAGGTTGATGTCCATTTGGGATTCCGAGTCTAGAAATAGCTCCGTATGGTGATTCTAGAATTGGGAGCGCGATCGGAAGTGAATTTGGATGTCCGTAGGTCATTTTGGAGTCATTTGGCTAAAGATGGAAATTTGAAGGTTTTTCGGAAATCCGGCTGGAAGTGAAAGTTTTGATATCGAGGTCGAAATGTGATTCCGGAAGTTGGAGCAGGTCCGTAATGTTGAATATGACTTGTGCGCAAAATTTGAGGTCAATCGGACGTGATTTGGTAGGTTTCGGCATCAGATGTAGAAGTTTGCAATTGTAAGTTCTTAAAGTATTTGATTTGAGTGCGATTCGTGATTTCAGTGTTGTTTGATGTGATTTGAGGGCTCGAGCAAGTCCGTGTCATGTTTTGGGATATGTTGGTGTCATTGAACGGCGTCCCAGGGGCCTCGAGTGGATTCCGGGTTGTTAACGAATCAAAACTTGAAGTTGGAAAAGGGCTGAAGCTGCTGTCATCTGGTGTACCCGCACTTGCGAGGATTTTGCCACAGGTGCGAGAGTGGGCAGGCTTGGCTGGGAACTGAAGGTGCGATGGATTTTCCGCACCTGCGAAGCCGCAGGTGCGGACAGTGGGGCGTAGGTGCGATTTGGCTGAAGTTGAGGAAAACCGCAGGTGCGGGAGATTTGGTCGCACCTGCATGATCGTAGGTGCGGAGGAAGGACCGCAGGTGTGGAAATCGACCTAGGCATAATGTTTTAAAATGAGAATTTGGGGTTCATTGTCTTCATTTTCATGGTTTACGCGATTTTGGGAGAGCCTTTCAAGGGAGATTTCACCAAGCATCAAGAGGTAAGTGATTCCTTCTCATGTCCAAGTTGAATACAAGAGGTAAGTGATGCATAAGTTTGATATGGGAAATTGTAGGAAATTGGGGTTTTTTTTGAAGAAAAACCTAGAAAATATAAATTTTGATTTTTTCCACGAATTGAGCATGAATATTTGAGTAAATTATATATTTGAGTTAGTAAGGCTATGGGTAGAATGTATGTTCGAGAAATTTTGGATTCCGGGCACGTGGGCCCGAGGGCATTTTGGTCATTTCTCCGAGCGGGGTTGGGAAAATATATAATCTAAATTTCTTGTGAGTATTAGGATGAATGTTCATTGCTTTGCCGTTATGTGGTAGTTTTGGAGCGTTGTGCGCCCGTTGGAGTCATCGGAAGGGCTTGAAGTCGGTATTGGAATTTCGGAGCGAGGTAAGTCTCCTTTCTAACTTTGTGAGAGGGAATCGTCCCCCTAGGCGAATTAATTCAGTATATGCTATTATCTTCGGGGACTACATACGCACGAGGTGACGGGAGTCCATGCGTAGCTACTATTATGCCATGTCCGGGTAGCCTAGGACCTACTAGCATGCTTTATGTGTATACCTGTAACCCTGCCTATAATATTAAACTGCATATATGACCGAAACGTAATTGAATGTTTAAAAGAAAGCTAGAGTTCATATTATTAACTTTCTAAAAAGAGAATTGTTTCTGCTGTGGATATATGTGTACCTGGACTGGGTTATATCATGGAGTATCACTAAACTTGACAAATGAGTTTCAAAAACAAAGATTTCAAAACCTATATTTCATGCTTCTTTTAATAAAGATTTGACCACTTTCCTAAAAAAAACTATTTTCTTGATAAAATACGAATTTATTATGTGGATATGTGTAACTTTGGGTGCCTGAGTCGCTTGAGTGATTCGCGAGCAGGCTAGCCGTATTATGTTAACCGCGTCGCATGATCGATTCGCGAGCGGGGCAGATAGATGCATCTATGGTTCGAGCCGGTCAACCCCTGGCAGTGCACATTTTATTATTGTTGGTCCGCGCCGTTCGACCCTCTGCATTGCCTGCGCATGATATTTTGGAAGAAGTTGTTCCTTCCGTTGATTTATTATTATTTGATTAAATCACCATGTTGATTAATTGTTAATATGACGAAGATAAAAAATGTTAAATGTGAACGATATTGAAGGATGTTTAAATCCTGTTTTATAAATTGCCTATGATGAACCATGCTTAGTGTCACTCTTGAATATTTGAATGGACCTTTAGTAAGTGTCTAAATTGACCTCTCTTCACTACCTCTCTGAGGTTAGGCGGGCGGCTTACTGAGTACACGTTATTTTTTTTTACTCATGCTACACTTGTTGTGTATTTTGTTGCACAGGTACCTACATAGCACAGTGGTTGATTTGGAGACTTGGACAGGATGCAATCATCCGGGGGCGTTCCGCAGCTGACAGAGTCTCCCTCCTACCGTATTATTTTATCTAAAATCCCTTGTCCAAATTATATTTCAAACAAGCTTTGTAGTATTTGTAAATTTCTTAGAAGTTGCTCGTGTACTTGTGACATCGGGTTCTGGGATATGCATTGGGATAATTGTTTAAGTGAAATCTGTAGATCACTATTTTTAAATAACATAATTTTATTTGTTGTCGTATTTTAATTTACGAAAATTTATATATTTGATTATGAAATGCAAGGAAAGGTAACGGTTTCGAAAATGTTAAAACATGAATGTATTTCAACTAATTAAGGTTTTGGCTTGCCTGAAAGTGGTGTCCGGCGCCATCACGACCTATGGATTTTGGGTTGTGACAAACATGGTATCAGAGCGCTAGGTTCCCGTAGGTCTCACGAGTCATGAGCAAGTCTAGTAGAGTCTTGCAGATCGGTACAGAGACATCTGTACTTATCTTCGAGAGGCTAAAGGGTTGTTAGGAGTACTTCCCTTTTTGATTCCTCATCGTGCGAGTTGATTCCTTTGAGGCTTATGCCTATGTTCATTCCTACTCAATCTTACGCGTCGCGAAGCGCCTTTTTTGAATCAGGAATTTGAGGAATTGAAATGGTGGTACAGATGTAATTCGAGATGCTTCCATGTGTAATTGGTCGTGGATGTTGTTATGGCCCTGCAAAAAGGGTAATGTGTTGTTTCAGCTTAGTAGATGTGTTTCTGGGAGCCTTAAGGATGTGCTTAGATAGTTATGATGCTTGCAATTGGTTGTCACGTGATGTCGTTATGATGATAGAATGCTTGCCCATATGTTGGGGGTGATGAATGGTTTGAAGGGAGGTATTCTCAGAGTTTGAATTCGAGATTTCAGTGTTTTTGTTCCGGCAGGGGAAAGGCATTTGGATTCTGAATGGTCCGGTTGGGGTTGATAAAGTAGTAAGACTTGGTGTCTTCAAGCGAGGTGGGATATGCACCTGTGACATGTAGTCGTCGTCATTGATCGGATGGAATGTGTTAGGTTTGGCGGTGTTATGGTTTCTCTGGTTGCGCGGGGTCAGAGTATTGAGAAGAAGTATTGAAGAAAGCAGTTGGCAGAGATCGTGGGGTGCGGTGGTTTAGTACCAGATAAGGGTTGGTAATGATGGCAGCTAGAGAAAGATGATCTTCGGAGAGCTTGATGTCGTGGTGATCTGCCGGTTTGAGAGCTACAGAGAATGGTCCTTATGTGAGGCTAGGTGGTGGTTCCATCTCTAGGAGGCTATGTGTAAGAAGCGGAGGTCGAGCATTCGCAAAGTGGGGGAGCGACAGCATAGCTTGGAATTTGAAGATATTGTCGCGCATTTAATGGATGTCCATGAGGAGCGGACAGACTAGTAAGTTGGTAAATGAAGCAGGGTGTAGGATGGGGTGTTGAAGTCACAGAGATCGTGCATTTCAGCGTCGTTGGAAGGTGTCCGCGGGTGATTTCCACAGGTGGGTTATCTTCTGTGAATAGGTTAGCGATGGCGGGGTTGGCAGGTCTCGGTGAGGAGTTCTAGTGGCTAGTCGGTAGGAGGTAGAATGTGTGAATGATGCTAGAGAATCTGTGTACTTAGGGAGTGCTAGCAAGAGGATCTGGAAGAGTTGGACGGATTGGTTGAGCAAGGTCGTGTTGTCAAAGGAGAAAGGATCTCGGCGGGGTCTAGAGTGGTGCAAGGAGTAGCTTTAGGCTAAGTGGGGGAGTCCCACCATCTGCAGTTGGGTTGTCTTCATAGGTTCGCGGATTGTTGGCGTCTTGGCAAGTTATTTCAGCTAAGGGAAATGAGTAAAATGATGATTGTGCGTGGGATTTGATGAATGTGTGCAAAAGTTGGCCCTGTTAGACCAGGGTTAGGCTTTGGAAGATTCAGAATTTATGCTTAAGGCATGGGCGAGTTGTAAGGATAGTGACTCAGTCACGTGTTTCATTGAAAAAGGTGTTCCTGTGCTAGGAGAGCCTTGGAGTTGATTGTATTCGGGGTCAGTCAGAGTGGGTGACTCTCAATAGCGATCCCAGTGAGCTTAAAGGTTAAGAATGCGGCGTTTAAGGGTTTCAGGCAGCAGTATGATCGAGAATCGAGCTTGTGAAGAATAATCTCTAAGAAAAAGGAGGATGGTTGGAATGTTCTATGATATGTTTCAGCATGCAAGATAGTATTGGAGGAGTGAGAGGAATAAACTCCGGATTGAAGAAAAAACTATCAGGAGGGTATGAGACGGGTTGCGGGATTTAGGCAGCCTAGTCTCGTGAATCAAGGTCACTCGAGATGGGTGACGGTTGAGTTTGTTATGAGTTGAAGGAAGTTGCTATTATTCCTGAGGCAATTGAATATGAATAAAAGCAAATAGATTGATTAGCCATGGTTGAAATGGCACATTTGCGGCAGTGATTAGTTCCTTTTATGTGATTTAGTTATGCATGTGGTTTGTGTCGGTGTGTGTGGGGCTTGTCGGCCGTCGTGATGGATTTCATGTGGGATATTTTGAGTGCTATGGCCTGTCAGGTGTAGGCGGATCCCGGAAGGGTTATGGTGGTATGGACTACTACTTAAGGATTTGCATGTTGGGTGATTGTGGGAATTCACTCGTTTGTTGAGATGGTACTCTTGAGTTGAGTTAAGTAAAAGGTTTCTATATGATGAAGTGTTCACCCTATTGGTGGTTCAGAAGTTATGATGGAATTCTTGCGCTACCTCAT
>ML424439.1:15837-28088 GCA_005239525.1 Nicotiana knightiana | reverse complement strand
CCCCCCCCCAAAAAAAAAGTCTAGCATATACAGAAAATTAGTTAAAGCAATGCATGAAAAATATAAAGATAAGCAGATTATATACACGCAAAAGAAAACTCTCAAGAATAACGGGAAAAGGTCCAAATTGCTTGTGTACTAGTATTTGAAAGGGGCTTTTGCATCCGTACTCACTTTTTGTGCCACGTTTTAACTTATATTCACTTTGTAAAAAAATTGCACGCGTACCCGCTTTTGCGCATAACTTCAGCATGCGGGGCTGAAGTAGCAAAGACAATCACGCAAAACTTCAGCATTCTAGTAGACGGACCTGAAGTAGCTTGCGAAAACTCTCTAGAGCTGAAGTTCCCAAGTTATAAAGACAACAACTTCAGCATACGGGGCTGAAGTTCCCCCAGTTACACTGAGGAACTTCAGCTCTAGAGCTGAAGTTTTGTCTTTGTAACTGGGGAACTTCAGCCCCGTATGCTGACGTTTTGTCTTTATAACTGGTGAACTTCAGCTCAGCGAGGGAAAGGGAGCTGAAGTTATTTAAAAAGTGGGTACAAGTTAAAAGTTTTTAAGAAAACGGGTATAGTTTAAATTGGGGCGACCAAATAAGATGCCCCGCATAATTTTTACTATTTGAAATGGTTTAATTTTGTCCTCCGTTAGATTTTAGTCCATTTATAATTTTTTTTGTTTGCAAATTATCTTATATTTGTCTTTACCATTATTAGAGTGCCAACGTGAAATGGACTTCATATATCTAAATTTTTTGGAGAAAAAAACAACTAAATTTACATCTCAACTTTTGAATGTGATTCCCTCGTGTTAGAGATTCGTTAGAGTAAAACGGCAAATACGAGACTTTTTTCTAATGGCAAGGATATTATAGAACCAAAAAGCACAAAATTAATCTATTTCGGAAGATGTTTAATTGGTGAATGTTTTGAATATCTATATCTATATTATATTAAAAGGAGAGTAGTGAAGCATGTGATTAAGCCAAGTGGCAAGCTAAAAGGAAGCCACTTGACAATTTTAAGACAACATTAAAAATTTCAATTATAAATAGAAACATAATTAATGGAAGTAGTTTAATAAATCTTATACTCAATCTAAATAAATCTTAGACAAATCTAATCTATATATCTACATTTAAATTTATATTTATATGTATATTTGTAGCTATATCTATATTGATCCACCCATAGATTTTTTTCTAAATTAGCTAGAAATATGGAGGTAAAAAGTTAACTAAAAATTATAATAGAAAAAAATAAAAAAAATATAGAAAGAAGTAGATTAAGATAACTCATGACTATTTATACTTAGTATTAAGTTAAAATAAAAATAAAATTTACTTAAAGATTTATTAAGTTTAAAAATTAAATAAATTCAAGCGGCAAAATAAGATCAACCAATTAAGAAAATATTTTTTTGTGATTAATACTTGAATTGAGTGCAGTTAGTTTAAGTTTGAAAGCATAACATAATTTTTTGAAAATGCAAACAGTCAAATTTAAAAATAGAATAATAAAACTTATTTGAATTTAAGAAAGTTTTTAAAATTTTATCTATATTATATTAGAATGAGTGTGGTAGAAATGGATATTAAATTCAAACAAACTAATAAAAATCCACATGACAATGTAATAATATTAGGTATTGAATAATATAATATCAAAAATAAAAAATAATAGAGAACTTTTTTTAGATTTTTTATCATAGAAAAAAATGGTAAAACTTATTTAAATTTGAGATGAGAAAAGATTTTATATTATGATAAGAAAAGTCATAATATGAATAGGTCCACGTAAAGTCTAATAGATAAAATCAAAAACTAAAAATATTGAATAATAGAAATAAATTAGAGATAATGTGAGGATATTTACAAATCATAAGTTTAGAAAATAAAATAAATTAAATATACAAACTTAAATTTAGAATGGGAAAGGATAATTGAATTTGAAATTATAAAGTTGTTAAAATTAAATACACAATACTTAAAAATTAGCAAAATTATGTTAAATTATTAAAAATTTACAAGTTATTAAAACTATGATTAGAATACTCAAACTATGGATACTATCAAGAAATTGAAGTCTTATTTATGAAAAAAATAACTAAAATACAAAATAAATTTCTAATATAGGTAATTATACTAATAAAAATTAAAAATTAAATTTGTATTAAAGCTAAAAAGAAAGAAAATTTACATAAGAAATAAGCTGAAAATGAAAATATTACTACATATATAATGTGTTTAAACAACTAAGAAAATATTTTTCTATGATTAATATCTGATTTGAGTGTAGTTAGTATATGTTTGAAAGCATAGCATAATTTTTTGAAACTGCGTTCCAATTTAGAAAATAGAATGACAACAATTATTGAATTTGAGATGAGTTTTTTTTATTCATAATTTTTTTATTTTGGAAAATATTATGGAAAGAAATAAAATAAAAGTAAACATATTACTACATACATATAATATGTTCAAACAATTAAGAAATTATTTTTCTAATATTAAAATAAAATTTTAAGAATATAAAATAACTTTCTAATATAGGTAATTTTATTGATGAAAATTAAAAATTAAATATATATATTAAAACTAAAAAAAGAAATTTAACTGCAACTAAATCAAAAATAATTATAGGAGAACTGAATATATTTGGAACATAATCATCAAATAACTTATGTATTAATATTTTAGCCTACATCAGTTTTACAATTTAAAATAAAATATGATATTATTTTGGTTATAGGCAAAAAATTAATGTAAAAACTAATTTAAATTTATAGTAGGGAATAGAATGTATAGAAATAGAGATAGTGTGAGGATACTTATACATTAAATTAAAAATGAATAAATTAAATTATATTTAATAAAAAAATTCCGAATGAGAGGATACAAGCATAAAAATATACCAAATTCAAGAATAAAATATTTCTATTTATTAAAGAATATTAAAAGAATAATAAGCAAGACATTAATTTAATTATTACGCTAATAAAATATAATATGATAGTACAATAATATTAAATAATAAATAATACAATAACTATAAGAAAAAACAAAAGAAAAAGAATTTGTATACAAATAATGTGATGAATAAGACATATTTAAGTTTTAGATAAAAATAAAGTGTTTGTGAGAAGTTTGTTAAAATAATGTGATCTATTGTGCTCAAACAAGACAGATCACAACATGATATGTTTAATATTTTTTAATATTGACAGCGAAACGAAATGCAAGACTAAAATCAAGAGGTTAGGTTGCTACAAATATAAAAAAAATAGGTTATGCATTACGAGATTTGAACAATAATTTTATATCCTAATTCATAATTAATATCTAATGTTATATAATTTTTATCTGAGAGGTTTATATTTTAAAGTTATCTGCACATAATTCAAATAATATATATCATAATTTAACATGATTTGTGTCCGCACATCGTACATATATTAATAATAGTTCTAATGTAAAGTGTGGCTCAATATTTCTTTTGGGACGTTGAAGAAAGTTGACTTGCATGACATAATGGAAAGTGGTTTGAGTGTTATATGTTATCATTGGCTAATACTCCACACCATTCACTTAACAGTTTTTCCTTTTTATTATTCTTGCTTATCTACAATTTCGTCGTTAATTTGTCAATGGGACACCAACATCCAGCTAAATATTGTTCTTTCAGTAGGTCAACAAATGTTCCTGTTTTTTCTGATCTTTAAATGAAAAAAAAAAATACAAGAAAAGAGGGAAAAAATGAAAAATATATGTATAAAATTAACTGCTCCCATAATTTCAAGAGCATGAGACTTGAATGGCAGAAAATTATATATGGATTTGGCAAGTAAATTTTCAAAACAAAGTAAGCCAAATGGACATGCAGAAGGCAGATGTTATTCCCATAGCATAAGTCGAGTTGGAACATAAATATAATTATTGCAACATAAATATAATAAGTCCTCTTCCCTTTTCTTTTGGCGTATATGTATGAATTCTTAATTGAATGAGCTCTGCTTACTTTTTAAACGGATAACAATTAAATTTGTACGCGATTTAAACGACACATAATTTGATTTAAATTAAATGATCAAAAGCAGTACGTCATTGAATTGAAATGAGATAAAACGACCAAACCAAATGTGGTGAAGTAATTAAGCCTTGCATTAGGCTTAAATGCTAACTGTGGTTTGGGTCGAGCCCGCGAAATAGAGCTCGGTTCCAATTAAATGGATGAACAACTGAAGAACACTTAAACAATTGGTAAAAGCCAGAATAAACTTTATTGCTTTGATATGCGTGCTAACTGTAACCCAAAAATGAAATGGTTCTCCTCTTTATATAAATGGAGGAGTTTTAACCCTAATACAAGTCTAAATAAGGTAAAAATCTTTTCTTTCCTTTTTTTCCATGAAAATATGATCTGTAGCCAGTACCGAGCATGATCCATGCCGCAATATCCAGTTGATGGCGGATATTTTGGCTCCTCGTTTTGTCTCTTTTAACCGCCTTTTCTTTACCCTCGATCTTTCATGCTACTCGAGCTTGATTCTTTTCGGGTTCGGCCATGCTCGAGACCCATCGCATCGTTCGTCTCTGGTTCTAATCTATGGGTACCTTCTGTCTCACTCGAGCCGGTAATAAGTAATGTCGTTCCTCTATCCCTGATTTTACCCGTATACAGATAGTCCCCTCACTTCTCGGAGAGTAGGCTATATGAGTGATGAGAAGTAAACAATTGGTCCCGGTTTCTTCTCCTGCACACCATGGGCAAGTTGACGAACCAAAACATCCCATCAATCATGTCACTCTGATTTTGGACACGCGCCAGCCGTCGGTTGATCACCCCCAGTAGTTACTGAATTCGAAACATCATGCACTCATTACTCTTTCACTATAAAAGTTCTGGCTTCCCATTTTCACTTTCTTACTTTTTGATTTCAAACTTCCTTAAGTTACCCTCGAGTTTTTCATATCTTCATCCGTTCATTGATCCTTCAAATCTTCATACCTTGTTCTTAATATCTTCATAGTTCATCTTCAAACCTTCATACCTCACCTTCAAATCTTCATACCATACCTTCAGATCTTCATATCAAGTCTTCAAGTCTTCATATTCTCAGATAAAAATCTCGAAGACCTCAAAATCGTAACCTCAAAACACTGCACCGATGAATTCTTCCTTGGCCACCGACACCGAGGTAGTACTTCCAATAGTATCCCGGGACCTCCCCTTACAGATTTCATCCTCGGAGGCTTCTCCAAAGATAAAGACTTCAAAGTCGAGAAAGCCTCCGCACAAGGAGACTGGGGTGAAGAAGCATGGAGGTACATTTACTCCATTATCGAGGAGACGCTCAAAGTTGTCCGAGAGGACTGCAAATGGGAAGGCAAGGACATAGCCGTTCCCAGTCCCGATGAGGACATCATGACACATGTGGAAGGATACTTAAGTGTTTACACGCATCCTTTCACATAGTCCTGGCGATACGGTTGTCCTCAAGTTCTGTAAGAGGTACGAAATCTGCCTTGGGCAAGTTCACCCGTCCTTTTGGAGGATCGTGACTCTTATCTGTCATTTTGCAAACAACATGGAGGAGCCTCGGTTCACGGTCAATCACTTGCTCCTAGTTTATAGCTCCCGAATCTTTCGAGGGGGGTTAATCAAACTTTCCCGTCGAGCAAAGAAAGCTCCCTTCTCCTGTATAGACGAAGACATAGATTGAGGTTGACTGGGTATGTTTGTTCAGATAAATAACGAGGACCTTATTCCTTTCGAGTTCATGTCGTTCCCTGAGAAGTGGAACCCGAATCGTAAGTTTACTTTCTCTTAAGTCGTCAAAGTCCTTTCTTGTATCTATTTTCATTCTCATGACATGTTTCATTTGATATGCAACTGTCCCCCGAGTCCCCAATGCGGTCCCACATTTCAGGGAGTGGGTCGAAGGTATATGCAAGAAACTCACCTATCCCGAGCGTGAGTGGCGTAATCTCTCCAAAGGCAAGTGGGAGGCTTGTTCTCACAGTGAGTACCCTTTTGGTTGAACTTTTTCCTTGTCGTTTTTTATTATGTCATTGTTATGACCAAGTCCTTCTTTCACAGGTTTTCCTAAGATCACCAAGCTTCGAAAAACCACCGACACCGTGAACTCGACCTCATCTTCCAAACCATCCTCCTCTCTGCTGCCCGTTGCCAAGGCTACTGCAAAGAAGGAAGAGAAAACAAAGAAGAAGAAAAGATCCCCTGATTCCTCCGACGGCAAGCCGAGGTCAAGAAGAGAAAAAAGATTTTTCTCAGGGTAAGGAAGAGCACAAAAAAGGCATCAGATACCCGGGTCCCAGATTTCGAAGCCCTTCGTCAGCTCAAGGATTTTCCCGAGGATGACGAGGACATGAAATTTGTCACCTACGAGCCGATCGAAGCCGATCAAGGGTTGGTGGTCTCTGAGGGGGATGCTCGTAGGGATGAATCCTCCTTAGCTCGGGGGTCCGAAGAAAGACATATGGTTGCTTCTTCGAAATAAGCACCTCTTGTCCCGAGGAGGGCCGCCTCTGAAAGAAACACCTTATCCATATTCAAGAGACAACGCCTCGTATATAGGCCATTTTAGATGAAGCTTGGGCCGCCGAAGTGAAACCAACCAAAACGTCCTGGGCTGTGGATGATTCCATTAACACGTTTTTCGAGGTGTGGACGTCAACATGCTAGAGGATTACTCTAGCTTTGGCCAACTGGAGATCCCGAAAAGGGTCATTCAACTAGGATCAAGTGGTCCGAGAGTTCGAGCTCAAAGCTTGAGAAGTAGTTTCCCTCCCCGAGTGTGGATCCTGAACGAATAAATACGGTCATGTTCAGGGTACCCGTGGATACTAGCATGCCATCTAGGCCATAAGGAGTGGCCAACTATCTCTGTTCCTTGGTAAATGAAGAAGACCAAGTGAAGATGAACGAGGTAGACGGGACAAGCCTTTTCAATGAGGCTCAGCAGGTGCTGAATCGGGTATATCATCTACCCTTTTCATTTTATGAGTTCCCGTTGCCTTAACTGTTTTTAACCATTTTTTTCTCTATATCTCAAGCCTCATTTCTTCATCATGAAAGCTTTCACCGATCTAGGATGCGGGTGAGTCATCTCGAATTCGAGCTCAAGGAGTAGGTCGGGCAAATAAAAATATACAAAGCTCTCTGTTAGTATAAGGATGAATTGCTTAGGGATATGGCTGATCGCCCCGCCCTCCAAGCCAAACTGGAGAAAGTCCAGAAAGAGGCCTCAAAATAATAACAGGACCATGAACTTCTGGTTGAAAAGGTAAGAGTGCTCGAGATTGATAACGAGAGGCTAAACGCCAATGCTAACGCTGCAACTTCACAGGTCCAGGAGAAAATAACTTTGATCGACCAACTTAGGTTCGAAATGGACGAGGTCAAGGCTTCGGCCGATGAGCTGAGAGGCAAAATGGAATGCCTAGCATCAGAGTGGGATTCCATTAAAGAGGACTCAACGTCGACCAAAGTGCAGCTCCGAGTGATGAAAGAAAAGACCGACAAATGATCTTGGTTGAATGAGGAACTTCGGGTGCAACTTGCCTCGGCCGTCGTAGAGCGTGAAACTCTCGGTTAAGAGTATGTTAAACTGAATTCCAAATTGGAGGTGGCTTCGAATGAGGTCTCAGAAGCCTAGGACATGTTGGCCAGTATATGGCTGATGTCGAAATAGCAGAAGCCCATATTATAACGAAGGCTGAGTATGTGAAATGGCTATTTTGGAGCTAAGATCTCGGGGAGAATTGGGGAGGTTGACATAGCAGACCAAGATTGAGGAGGTCAAGAGGTTTGAAGCCGAGGCCAACGCAAAGTATCAGCCCGAAAGATCAGATAGCTAGCTGGGCTCCAATGAAGATTAGGTAGAAAATGCCTTAGTTAGTTTTGTATTTTTTTTTCCGTACTCATATATTTTGTATTATGGGGCCGTTTTCTCATGCCTCTGTAAATATTTTTTGATAAATATAAGAAGTTACCTTCGGCTATACATCTTGTCCTTTAATTTTTCCATATTTGCTTATGCTTAAGACATAGAATATATAACTTGTGTCTCAGGCTTAAAATATCATCAATTCCTTAGCATAAATTTTGACATTGCTCAAATTGTTCAACTTCCAAAGCCCGAATAAGATCCGGGTCAAACAATGACTCCTAGTTGCTTTGACTTCAAATGATATAACTAAAATGAAACTAAGTCTTAATTAAAATATTCAAATAATTTATCCGGACACAGTTAATCTTTGTCGAAGGTGGCCCTTTCCTTGGCCGTAATTCGAAACCGATTGATCAGATCAGACATAATCTTTATAGGCTTAAAATATGTAAGGACCTTACTTTTTATATTTACAAACTTAGATGTATCTGATAAGTGGGGATTCTGATTGCTTATTAGCACCTTTTTGCTTTTGTTTTAGTTCGAAAGTATTAATTTTTGTTCTCGAAACTAATAAAATTGTGCAAATTGCAGGAATGTTGGAAGTTTGGTATCCCATGATGAAATTCGACTAAAAAAGGAGTGCTCATAAGCACAAGGAAATAAAGGGTGCAAAATCAAAGAAATGCGGTTCGTAGAAGGATTTCTACGGCTGCCAAAGAAATTTCAGACCGCAGAATTCCATCTGCCGCTGCAACCCAAGCTAAAGAACCCGACATGATTTTGGCAAATGTGAGGACCACACATGAATTGCGCGGCCGCATAAGTGGGTATGTAATGGCAAATAGTTCCAAGTTCAGAGAGTGTGCAGAAGACCAAGTCCTGGTGCCTTACTGAAGTGTGGACCGCACAAGAATTGTGCGGTCGCAGAAGTTGCTTCGCAGCCGCAATCCAAAAATGTGCGGTTGCAGAATCGCATCTCCTGCCAACTGAAGAAATCTGCGGTCTGCACATGGAATTATACGGCCACAGAACCTCCCGAGGGACATTTTTGTTAGCACATTCTGGCGCACTATAAATAGAGGAGTTTCACAATTTTAGGGCAAGTGATTTTAGGAAATTTTTGATTATTTTAGTGTTTAAACATTATACTTCATCAATTTAGTCTTTGATTATGGGTTTTATTTACATTCTTTCTTTATTTTCATCAATACCCAATATGAGTAGCTAGATATTTACTAGGATTGTGACCCAACCGTAGTGAATAAACCTTATGGGTATTTAATTTAATGCTTGTTTATGGTTGGATGTTGATTATTTAGCCTATTTCATGCTTCAATTTATGAATTAATGGTTGCAAACATTGATTCATGCCTTTTTGACTTAGTCTCTATTTGAGAAAGAGGGACTTAGTCTAGGATAACTTGACTAACAAGGATTTGGATTAATTGAGAGTTCGATTAGCCTAATTAAAGGGTTCAAACTAGAGATAGTAAGAACCCGGCTTGAGCTCATATTAACTATTTTGTTTGATACCCATTTGGGCTTGAGAAAGCCAAATTGGGCAAAATCACTCTTTGACCAAGATGTATTGAATGGGTAACATAGAGTTAAGAGATATAATACACCCCAATCAACAAAAAAAGTATTAACATATTTAACCCATTAGGAGAAAACCTAGGTCATGGTCACATCCCTAGGCTTTTAACTATTTGGAAAAACACCAAAAATAATCATTCATTTCTAGTTTCTTTTACTTAGCTTACAATTGTTAGAGTAATAGTAGAAGTAGAAATCAAGACTTTTTGTGGAAGTGAAAATTTGATTAATCCACTCGCTTTATTCAAGTATATACTCCTAACACCTAAATCCATGTGGATTCGATCCCGACTCATAGTTGGGTAATTTATATTGCATACGACCATATCATATCTCTTATCGAGGTGTGTTGTGGACGTCATCAGTCTCCGAGTCATTTATGCATTGGGTTCGAAGCTCTAATGGCTTCGGACCTTAAGTTAGCCTTAGCCTTTCACATTCAGGCCCTAAATCATAGGCTTGGTGACCTCGGGGTTTAGTAACCCGATTTGCCTGGTCCTTCTATCAGACAACATTCCCCGGTTCGGGGCGACCCGTAGGGCTAGAGGGTTTTGAACCCAATATTTATTCGAAGTGACATAATGATAACATTTTTCTTGTAAGTGTGAATCAATGGAGCATCGAAGGTGAATTTCTCACTTTATTACTTCAATTGTAGTGTAAATATTCGGAGATACAAAAACCATCTGCGATGACGAGAATGAACTATCCGAGCACGATTCATTTGACCGTTTGAACCTTAGAATAAATTCTATTATTCAAGCCTTGGGTTTCGATGTCGAATAAAATTGTCTTCGAAATCTTTGACCTCAAATCTTTGGTTCTTGATTCCGGGTGTGATAGTCCCCTAGTACTTGAGGCCGTATTTTGAGCGCTCAAGTACTATTGATTAGATGCGGGCACTCCCCAGTCTTCGATCCTGGATCGGTCTTCAAAACTAGAGTAGCACACTTACAATTGCCTCATTAAAAACCTCACCGTTAAACCCTCTTCGGGAAAAAATCGGCCAAAGGGAAAAAGAGTGCAACAGTGCTTTCATACCTAATTCTTGGACTTGAATTCGATTGAGTAT
The DNA here is from genome assembly GCA_005239525.1 of Nicotiana knightiana. Taxonomy (NCBI): domain Eukaryota; kingdom Viridiplantae; phylum Streptophyta; class Magnoliopsida; order Solanales; family Solanaceae; genus Nicotiana; species Nicotiana knightiana. The sequence goes on along the minus strand of ML424439.1, from coordinate 17,503 downwards.
CCGAACGGGTTAGTTTGAAGGATAATAAACCTCAAAGAAATTTAGGTATTCGTACCTCAACATGAGTACCGCTTTAAATGTGCCACATTTTAGTTGTTTTGCAGTTGTACGCCATTTCGGACTCAAGTTGGTATGAGAATTTTCCAATTATACTGGTGACTCTGTATGGTCCTTCCCAGTTTGGGCCTAGTTTCCTATCATACGAGTTCTTGGTATGTAGTGTGACTTTCTTCAATACTAAGTCCCCAACTTGGAAGCATCAAAGGTTTTCCCTGAATATTCTTGGTATGTAGTGTGACTTCTCGCTTTTCGTTCGCTAAATTTAGACTTGCGTCCATGACCTCGTCATTCGATGTTTCTGTAGCATATTGAACCTTAAGCTCGGTTTTCCCACTTCTACTTGAATCAAAGCCTCTGCGTCGTATACTAGAAAAAATAGTGTCTCACGGGTACTCGACCTCGAAGTTGTTGATACGCCCATAGGACCTCGGGCATAATTTCTTTCCACTTTTGTTTTGAGTCGGTGAACCTTTTCTTCAGGTTCTGCAATATGGTCTTGTTTGTCGACTTCGCTTGACCGTTCGCACTCAGGTGATGAGGGGTCGATAAAATCTTTTTAATTTTATGATATTCAAAGAACTTATTGACCTTGATGGGGATGAATTGTCTCCCATTGTCACATGTAATTTTAGTTGGTATCCCGAACCAGCAGATTTATGATCCTAGATGAAGTCGATAACCTCCTTTTCTATAACTTTCTCAAAAACCTGTGCTTCAACTGACTAGGAGAAGAAATCAGTCATAAGCAAAATGTACTGAGCCTTACTGGGTGCCCACGGTATAGGGCCAACAATATACATTCCCCACTTCATGAATGGCCAAGGGGAAAGGACCGGGTGGAGTAGCTCTCTCGACTGATAGATCATCTGAGCGTGCCTCTGACATTCTTCACACTTTTTAACAAAGTCCTTTGCATATTTATCCATTTCATTCCAGTAATACCCGACCCTGATCAATTTTCAAACCAACGATTCCGCTCCCGAATGGTTTTCGCAAGTCCCTTTGTAGACTTCCTTCATCATGCAATCAGTCTCCCCAGTCCCTAAGCATCTTGCCAACTGTCTAAAAAATGACCTTCGATACAGTTGGCCTTCAACCAAGCAATATCTCGTAGCTTTAGTTTGAAAGGACTTTTATTCTTTAGATGGCGGTTTCCATTTCTTAATGTAGTCCACATATTTGTTTCTCCAATCCTAAGTCAAACTTGTTATGTTTACCTCGGCATGACCGGCCTCTATTACTGAGCTCATCAATTGCACCACCGTACAGAGTTAAATTCTTCAGAGTCCACCAATGATCCTAAATTAGCCAATGTATCGGCCTCACTGTTCTGGTCTAGAGGTACATGTTGTAGCGTCAACTCTTTGAACCGATGTAACGCTATTTGAAATTTATCCAAATATCTCTGCATCCGGTCTTATTTGACTTGGAATGTTCCGTTGACCTAGTTAAAAATGAGGAGGGAATCACACTTGGCTTCAATAACCTCGCCCCCCAGGATTATAGCCATTTCCAGACCTGCAATCATAGACTCATATTCGGCTTCATTGTTAGTCAATTTTACGGTTCTAATTGATTGCTTTATTGTGATACCTGTGATGATGGT
>ML424439.1:0-14863 GCA_005239525.1 Nicotiana knightiana | reverse complement strand
GGGGGGGGGGGGGGGGGAGTTTGTACGATACCCAACCCGGACCCTTTCGTGTTAGAGGCACCATCCATGAATAGGGTCTAGACCCCCGAGGTAGTCCCCAAGGCAAGTAATAGTGCTTTGTCGACCTCGGGCATCATGGTCGGTGTGAAATCGGACTCGAAGTCTGCTAATATCTGGGACTTTATAACTGTTCGGGGTTTGTATTTAATATCGTACCCGCTAATATCTATGACCCATATTGCAGCCGGCCTGAGAGTTCGATTTTATGCTTAACATTCCTTAACAGGTACGAGGTCACAACACATATATAGTGACATTTAAAATATGGTTTTAGTTTCCTAGATGCACTTAGCAAGGAAAGCACCAATATTTCTAAGTGCGGATACCTCGTTTCAACATCATCTAGGGTTCTGCTAAAATATAGGAAATTGTATACCTTCTTCTTCCCGAACCAGGACACCACTTACCGCTACCTCGGACACCGCCAAGTAAGAGTATAACTTCTTGTTCGCCTTCGGGGCCTGCAGCAAATGAGAGCTTTATAAGCATTGTTTGAGTTCCTCCAAAGCCTTTTTTGCACTCCGGGGTCCAAGCAAAGCCACTTTTTTTCATTAGTATTAAGAAAAATCGGTGGCTTTTATCCGATGACCTAGAAATAAATTGACCCAATGCGGCTATTCGTCAGGTCAACCTTTGAACTGGCTTGATGTTGTCGACCACGTTGATATCTTCTATGTCCTTTTATATTATCTGGGTTGATCTCTATTCTCTGGTTAGATACCATGAAATCGAGGAACTTGGCCGAGCCAACTCCGAAGGCATACTTCTCTGGGATAACCGACTGTATATAGATATATATATACCCGGCCATGTGGAGCTCGGTAAAACCTGACTGATAAGTGGTTGCATAATAGGTGTCGTACCCGGCTGACCGTAGCGCGGCTCGATAGAGTTAAATAGATACATATATATAATGCATGCTGGACTCATAGAAGCACATTCTAAACCTTTTAGAGTAACGTAAAGTCAGTAACCTCCATACATGTTATTAGGAATAAATCTTCATCATGAATCTTATAAGAATTAGGAAATACCAACAACATTGATAATATAAGAATAAGAGAAGTAACATCAACATCAACCTTTCCATAAGAAGGGAAACAATGTAGGTATTGCTAGCTTCTAAGAGTGGAGTATCTTTGGAAGCTCGTTGGTTACACTGTGTAATATCGGAGTCGTGCAAAAGAAGGAAAGGGATAGCCTCACATACCTTGTATATACTTCCCAACCTCAAGCTATGCAAATCTCACAGCTCCTTACTCTACAATAAGAGAAATGATACTATCGTTATCGTTTAATCGTCGTAACTAGTATATATCAACCACAACCTATTTTACGATGAAACGAACAACACCTCCCCTATTTATATGACTTCCCATTAGTTGAAAAAATCACCAAAAACCCCAAACAATATCAATAATAATAATACTAAGCCTCCCAAAATATTCCACCAATCAACGACATTACTAACAAGCCTTTCGATATATATCTCAAGAGTTCTAGCTTCAACGACTTAGCTGCAACTTGGATAAACTTAATACATGTAGAGTAAGAGGTTTTAAACAAATATAAAAATCCAATTTTACCTTAATTCACCACGAAATATCCTTCCAATGCAGACACAAGAACAAGGACGCGAAACTAGCAATCAATTCGGGTTTTTCGGCACTAGAATCACTTTGGAAGACTTGAAATCACCTAGAGTTGATATTAAAAACTTGAGAGAGTATTTTAACGAACTTAAGACAACCTCCCACACGAGATGTAACCATAAAAAAATCAGCAACAACAAGAAGATACAAGAAACTCACTAGCGCCACGGGATTCCTGACACTTGGTTTGTGTTGTTTGCCCTTTGTTTGGGTCTTGGATCATGAGAGAACCTAAGAGAAAGTTTTTAGGTGTCTAGGGTCTGAAGAGAGTGAAAAAGAATGAGTTAAAACGGGATTTAGGCATCTCATATATATATATATATATATATCTCAACTGCCTAAGTGGGTCCCATAGAGAGCTGCTTGTGCAGTCTCGAAAAACACAAATATATCTCTACTCCACTGTCGTATCGATGAACAGTTTAATGCATTGGAAACTAGACTCTTAGATATTCAATTTGGTGGGTGGATACTCCATAATTCTAAGTACGTTGAGAGAAAATCTTAGTAATGTTAGACCTAAATTTAAAGCAAAATTATGAACGTAAGTTGCGACAACTTTTGTAGACTTTTGTTTCATACTTGTTTGAGTTCAAGACTTATAATACGGATAATATATGATTCAAATACCTTAAAAAATACCTCCTTAGACTATTAAGAACCTCTAATTTTACCCAAAAATATGTGTTACAACATCCTTGTTTCATTTTACTACTTCTAATACTTGTTAACCACTCGCATACACCCTTGTATCATTTAAGACTAATAGGATTAAATTCTTATCATCTTAAAAATAATCTCTTCTCAGATTTATATCGACTAACTTACATCGTAATTTAACGTACGCGAATATGGGTTGTAACAAAACCTCCATTGATTTCCCAATTTATTCCTCGAACATTCGGTTAACTAGGCGTTGATACGTGGCATCAATATTTTTTAACCCAAATGGCATCATGTTATAACAATAAGTGCCGAACTTAGTTACAAAAGAAGTTTTCTCTTGGTCCCTGGGGTCCATACATATTTGGTTGTACCCAGAATATGCGTCGAGAAAGCTCAGTGTCACGACCCAGAATTCCCTCCCTCGGGATTGTGATGGTACTGAACATTTCACTTGCTAGGCAAGCCAACGTTAGATATAGTTATTAACCATTTTTAACAATTCAAGTCAAATGAAAGCCAATAAGCTGAATAAACTAAAATAAATTAAATAAACTAATAAACAACGATATCCAAATACAATCCCAGAACCGGTGTCACGAATAGACGAGTGTCTAGAGTACTACACATAATAGTCTGAATGAAAGCATAACTGTCTGAATCGAAATAAACAGCTAAGGTAATGTAACTGGGGGGAGGGGGAGGGAGGGGCACTTCAGGGTTGTGAACATTGTGCAACTGTACCTCAAGTCTCCATCAATATCATGATCCGAGAAAATCTACTGGACACCTCTAGGACCAAAATCTGCATAAGAAGTGCAGAGTGTAGTATGAGTACAACCGACCTCAGTACTCTGTAAGTGCCAATCCTAACCTCGATGAAGTAATGCCGAGGCTAAGGCAGGTCACCTACAATAATCTGTACGCAGTATAATAATAATAACAAGGAAGGAAAATAGGAAATGAAATTAAGGCAGTTAATTTATGAAAAAGAACACAATCCTTGCAATCAGATAACCGAGAATAACCGATCACATAATTTCATGTAGCAATGTTGGAAACCAACACAATAACAACAACAAATACAACATACACACATCTGTTGCGACGCGCAACCCGATCCCACTATACACACACAATCCTCCCTTATTTTACCATATCATCATTTATTAATATAAAAAATCACACATAAAATCCGTTGTGGTGCGCAACACGATTCCACCATATCATCATAATCAATGTCACAATCCTCCCTTATTTCACCATGTCATAATTTATCAATCTGATCCCACCATATCGTTATAATCAACATTAAAATCCTCCCTTATTCCACCATATCACAACCGTTGCGGCATGCAACCGGATCCATAAACATTTTCAATAAATGTAATCAATCCAATAGCTCAATTTACAAGAATCTCTACAATTAAGGAATATGAAAGAAACACAATAAAGGAACCACCTTCTAATCAAAGGAATGCTACAAATAATACAAAAGAAACAAGACAAGTCAAGTACGTGACAATCAAGGTATGCAAGTAAGCCAATTAGGGTAGGTAACAATTAATCACAGAGTCATGGAAGGAACAAACAATTCAGTACAAGAATAATTAATGACAAGTAACAAATTAAGGCATATAAATCATTTAAAGCATGTAACAGTTAAGTCATAGAGTGAGATAATTCATAGAATACGAGAAAGACACGGAAATAATTATTTTGACGGCGTATATATAATCATCACCTTGAAAATAAGTTGTTTCACACGAAATTCACATAACATATAGTTCAAGGGTTCCTAATTCCCTCAAATCAAGGTTAGACCCAACAATTACTTCGCTCCACAACTCAAGCAATCACTCGCGGCCTTGCCTTTTGAACAAGCCTCCAAACCAACCAAATTTAGAAAGTTATTGACCAAATGATTCAAAATAAGCTTTAGAAACTACCAAAAAATGAACAAGATTCAATTTAGATCATTTTTGAAAAAGTCAACAAAAGTCAACATGGTCAAAATCGAGATTCGAACCAAAACATGATCACCCATTCACCCCCGAGCCCGGTTATGTGATTTATTTCGAAATCCGACCCCAATTCGTGGTCTAAATCTCAGTTTTACAAAAATCTCCATTTCTACCAAATCCCTAATTTCTACCATGAAAATCCTAAATTTGATGTTGGAATCTCATGAAATGTAATGGATAATTGAAAAGAAATGGATTAAAGTCACTTACTAATAAATTTAGGAGGAAAGGTCTCTTGGAAAATCGCCTCTTGGGTGTTTAGGGTTGAAAGTTTGTGAGAAATAACCTAAATATTGTTTTTTCCCTCTTTTACCCAGTTGCGGATGTCGCAATTGCGAACATCGCAAATGCGAGAAAGGGGTCGCAAATACAAACCCTGTCTCAGACGAGGAGTCATCGCGAATGCAAAATTTTGGTCGCAAATCCAAACCCAGAGCCCTAGCAAATGCGACCAAACACTTCGCAAAAGCGAAGCATTACCCAGTAGTTAGTGATCGCAATTGTGACCACATCCTTCATAATTGCGAAGGTCCAGTGTCTGCAAGTGTGAAGAAATTCTCGCAAATGCGAGGTTCACCCGGCCCATCCCATGCTCGCAAATGCGAATCGTTGTTCGCAAAAGCGAGGCTCGCAGTTGCGAGCCAGACCTCGAAATTGAGAGATCTACAACAGATCACCAGCACTGGTACTACACCAGCAAACCTTTCCTATGCAAAACTCATCAGAAACACGTCCAAAACTCACATGAGCCCCTCGAGCGCTAAACCAAGTATGCATACAAGTGTAATAGCATCATAAACTTGTTCGCGCAATCAAATCACCATAATAATATCTAAATGTATGAATCAATCCTCAAAATGAATGAATGAACTTCCAAAGTGAAACTCAAGAACACTAGAATCACGTTTAAGTGTCCGAATCATGTCATATGAACTCTTAATTGAACCAAATTTTTTTTCAGACAAGTTTCGATAACAATACGGAACTATTCAAAGTTTTAACATATATATCCGAACCCATTAGATAAGAAGTCAACTTTCGGTCAAACCTTGTAATTCTTCAACTTTCAAAAATGCAAATTTTTGGCAAAATGAGTCAAAACAAGTTAGGGACTTCCGTAGCCCAAGTACCAAATCACGACTTGGATCCACTAGAATCGTCAAAACATTGATCCGGGTCTGTTTACACAAAAATATTGACCGTAGTCAACTCAAGTCATTTTTAAAGACAAAAATTCACATTTTCTTCAATCTTTTACATAGAGATTTACCGAAATAAGACAGAGACTGCGCATACAAATCGAGAAAATCTAAACAAAGCTAATCAAGGTCTCGGAACATAAAAATACAGGCTAAACCTCAATATGACCTATCAGGTCATCACTTTCTCCACCTTTAAAATTAGCGTTTGTCCTTGTACGGACATAGAAAAGTGCCTAGACTGGTGAAAAGGTGTGGGTATCTACTCCACATATCGGACTCGGACTCCCACGTGGCTGCCTCGATTGGCTGAACTCTCAACTGCACTCAAACTGAAGGAAAACTCTTAGACCTCGCTTTCGAACCTGCCGGGCTAGAATGGCCACCGACTCCTCCTCATAAGTCAAATCCTTGTCCAACTGAACTGAGCTGAAATCTAATACATGGGATGGATCACCATGATACTTCCAAAGCATGGACACATGGAACACCGGTGATAAACTAGGTGGCAATGCAAGCTTGTAGGCTACCCCCTACTCTCTCAAGAATCTCAAAAGGTCTGATATACCTACGACTCAACTTGCCCTTTTACGAACCTCATGAAATCCTTCATGGGTGAAACTCGGAGCAATACCCTCTCTCCAACCATGAATTCAACATCACAAACTCTCTGATCGACATAACTCTTCTTCCTAGACTGAGCTGTGCGAATTCATCCTCAATCATCTTGACCTTTTCCAAGGCATACTGAACCAAATCTGTACCCAACAACTGATCCTCCCCCGGATCAAACCAACTAACTGACGATCAACACCGTCTCCCATATAATGCCTCATAGGGGGCCATTTGTGTCATGCCTCAAAACCGAGGAGTGCGACCGACGCTCAACCGAGTAAACTCAACTGAGCAAGCCTGTTAGATTTCATTCTAGCCAATTCATTTTTGAATAAAGAGGAGATGTACTCCATTAATCATACTTTATAAATATTTCATTAACAACTTCTATTTTGTTTCAATTAGTAGTTCAACCATAATATCCAAAATATTACAATCTTTTATAGATATGATGAAAAACATACACGCCAAATACCAATATTTCTGATTTAATTTCCTATATCAAACACCACCCACAACCTGTCTACGGAGCCTCTAAGTACAACTGAAGAGTAATGTGGAAATGCCAGCAACAAGGCTCCGGCTATACCTCAGAATACAGAGTACATGAAAACAAATGGCACAGGACCCCGAAATGAAGTGGCTCACCAAGTCGGCTGAAAAGAGATGCGCCCCTAACTGCAACCAACAATGCCTGCTATGGATCCACCTACATCCATTTAAAGATGTAGCGCCCCCGGTAAAAGGGATTTTAGTACTGTCGAATATTACTATTATGTAAAGCTAAAAATCATATTTCAAAATAGAATAATCATACAAGAAAAGGAAAGTCATATAAACAATCCAGTCACAATCAATAACATCGAAATGCCCAAGTGAAACCTAATGATTGTCAACATACGGAAGTAACACACATCTCCTTAGAAAGATCAATAATGCAATAAGAAGAATTTAAGAATTCAATGAGAAACATAAGCACCATCACAATGTTATTTAAGGAATCACACAAGCTTTCAAGAGAATCATTTTTAACATTAGCTTGGCCATCACTAGCATAAACATATCATTATTCGCACCACCACTGTCTGGTATACGGAGTCCGATCACTACCCGATCAACTAGGTCATCTCCCCTGGAGACATGTTTCCACAACACAAATGTCCGTTTCAATTCCAATCGTTAGCTTGGCCATCACTAGCATAAACATATCATTATTCGCACCACCACCGTACTGGTATACGGAGTCCGATCACTACCCGATCGGCTAGGTTGTCTCCCCTGGAGACATGTTTCCACAACAAAAATTTCTGTTTCAATTCCAATTCAGATCATAGCACATCACCACCATGTGTGCGGCATGGTGTCCGATCACAACCTGATCGGCTAGGGCGTCTTACTCAAGACGTCCAGATTTTATCATTCGATCTCATTTCTCATTTCGCACTCATGTTACTATTCCGGAACTGCTAGTGGCCCCAATTGTTATTTCATACTCGGCATTTGACCCCATTTCATAATTCAGGTCCTTTCCGTATTTTACACATCGATACAACTTTCATCAACAAGCAACTCAATTCAAGCACGTCAAGTACACATAAGAGCAAACACGAATAATGGGCATATAGAGTCTTTCACATCCTTCGGCAATTTAACACATTTTATCATAACACAAATACTTCACCAAATAACAACACAACATCAGGGGAGCAGTGGAATGCATATAACATAAGGTCTTATCACACGAATATGTTTGAAATATTATTTCTTTTATCACTCAAGGTTAACACTTACACCAATTGTGAGGGAGCCTCATGGAGGTTCTATTTCCAAGAAGAAGGGGTTTTAGCCATACATAACTCAAAGAGCTTTTAAGCAAATTTCACTTTTAGAAGTTATCTTAAATAGTTGAGTCGAGGCTCGTCTCTTAATCTATTTCAAATATATATTTTCTCATTTCATAGGCCTCGCTAGGCACAAGTATATATGTTATCCACACTCTATTTCCCCAGTTTATTTAATTCATTTTCAAGTATCTTTATAGTTTATCATCGACTAGGCACACTCAATCAAGGCATTTAGTACACATACTGGCAAGTAGGAGTATTGACCACATCAAGTCTTCTTCACCTAATTAGTATACCAGTTTTCATTGAAATTACCACTCGAGACTATGCCATATTAATAAGCAATCCTTACTTTAAACATCTAATACTCAATATAAGGCTCGTTCGAAAGAATCATGTTTATGAGTTTATAGGGGGTAATCCAGAACGAAGAGATTTGGGATTTGGGGCCGGCCATACTTAAACTTGCGGAAACAATATGAAATTCAATTCCGAGAGATCAAGTTTAGCCAACATACCTGGTTGAGCTTTCTTTAAGTTACTACAACGTACCAACACCTCTAGCAATAATAATATAAGGAGAGAGCGAAAATCGATTAATAACTAGAAAGATTACCCATGGTGTAACTCTCTTAGGAATTTCATCAACCATCTAACATGCGTAAGAGACTACAAGGTCCGAAAATGGAAATTCCTTCTTCCCTCAACCAATTTTAACAGGAACTACCCAAATTAGTTCATTAATATCACATACTACAACTTAGTGCCACATGCATGGCCTATTTCTAATACCCACAACATATTTGAACCCTTAACCTCTTACATGCAAGACAATTTACCCCAAGCCCATGAATTATCTAAGTAGTTACTCATCTTTAGAAGATATTCAAAAATTGTTGGGTTAAGCTTAGATTCTTACTTGCAATGTGAAAGCTTTCTTGATACTCTTCAATGACTTAGCACAAATTGGTGTATTTTGGGTGTTAGTTAGCTTCCTCCCCTTAGAACTCTCTCTCTCTCTCACTCTAAAATGTAGTAGAAAATGATTCTAACTGATAGGAAGGGGTATTTTAATGATATAGGGTCGGGTTATAAAGATAGAATAATGGATAATCCAAAATTTTCGGGCCTGGAGCCTGCTTTAGCCTGGCTAAATCCTGGTCTAGCCATGACGAACAATTTTAACTCCCCAACGCATTGTTCAACCCAAAACTCCGAAAATACAATGCATTAGCCTACCTTGACACAACAAAACCTTAAATTACATAGTGAAATTTTTCGGGTCCTTACAATTTGAATACTCGATCGGTAGCTGTTGTTGTAGTCAAACTCCGCAAGCGGCAATGAGTGATCCCAAGAACCCCCGAAATCTATAACGCAAGTGTGAAGCATATTCTCCAATATCTGAATGGTGCGCTCGGATTGTCCGTCCGTTGGGGGTGAAATGATGTACTCAACTCAACCTGTATGCCTAACTCACACTATACGACCTTCCAGAAGTGCGATAAGACCTCCGTGTCCTAACCGGAAATGAAGGACACCAGCACACCGTGCAGACAAACAATCTCGAGGATATAAATCTCAGCCAACAACTCTGAAGAATAGGTAATTGATATAGGAATGATATGTACCGACTTGGTCAACCTGTCCACAATGACCCATATCACGTCAAATTTCTTCTAAGTCCGTGGGAGCCCAATAACAAAATCCATGGTAATACGCTCCCACTTCCACTCAGAAATCTCAAGACTCTAAAGTAAAACACCAGGTCGCTGATGCTCGTACTTTACCTGCTGACAGTTCAAACACCGAGCTACATGTTCAACTATATCCTTCTTCATCCTTCTCCACCAATAATGCTGCCTTAAATCCTGGTACATCTTGGAGGCACCTGGATGAATGGAATACCGTGAAATATGGGTCTCCTCAAGAATCAACTTACAAAGCCCATCCACATTGGGCATACAAATCCGACCCTGCATTCGCAAAACCCCATAATCTCCAATGGAAACCCGTTTGGCATCACCGTGCCACACCGTGTCCTTAAGGACAAATAAATGGGGGTCATCATACTGATGCTCTCTGACGTGCTCATACAAGGAAGATAAAAAAATCGTGCAAGCTAGAACCCGACTAGGATCCAAAACATCTCTAAAGATGAATTCTGCCTATTAAAACCAATCACTGGTTTATAATCATGGTCTGGTTAACATTTAGATATCATGTCTACAGGATTCTGCCTGGTTATCACTTATGCAAGCCTGTGGGATAATTAAAATCTTGTGTTAAAATTATGATTTTTCTTCCTGCTTGAGACGCGCTCAGATTCTATATTAACAAAAATCAATAGGCAAATTTATAGGTATTCATTGTCTTGCTTAATAAAACTGCAATATATGCTCATTTAGATATCCTGTCTATAGAACTCCTAAATCATTTAAAACTGTTTGTTTGAATAAGTGTGCAACTATTGGTCTATTTGCGGAGGTAAATATGAGCCCCCCGTTAAACCTAGAAAGTAACCTGACCAGAGAACTTGATTCCATCCTAAAAAATGAGGAAGATTTCTGAAAACTCAAGTCTAGGATTAATTGGCTAACTGAAGTGGATGCCAACACTAGATTCTTCCACACCTCCACTCTCAATAAGAGAAGAAGAAACATGATCCTATCCCTCAAAGAAGAGAGTGGAAACTGGCTCTATGACCAAGGGGAAATTAAGGCTTCCATTATGTTCTTCTTCAAGAGCCTCTACACCTCCTCACACACAGAAGCTCCCATCTCCACTACCAGCCATCTGGACATGAACCATATCCTTTCTGACTGTCAAAGGAACATCTTAGATAATCCACTCGTGGTTAGTGAAATAAAAATGGCCATCTTCCCCTTTAAGACTTTCAAGACTCTAGTTCTAAATGGGCTTCATCCCTTTTTCTACCAAAAGTACTGGAGCGTCGTAGGAAACTCAGTAATTGAATTCTGCAAATAATGCTTCAACATTCACTCCATGGATGTTACCATGAATGAAACTCTACTCTGTCTCATCCCCAAGTTCCCCAAGATTCCATGCTCAAAAACTTTATACCAATAGAGCTTTGTAACACCATCTACAAGACCATCACTAAGTTCATCGTCAACAGGATCAAGCCTATGCTAGCTGATATAATTGGACCTAACCATTCTAGTTTTCTATCTAATAGGAGGGCTTCTAATAATGCAATCATTGTCCAAGAGTACATTACACATTTTGGAAAAATGAAAGGGATCCAGGCTAATATGATTCTCAAAATTGACTTAGAAAAGGCTTTTGACAGGCTAGAGTGGTCGTTCATTAGGGACACATTGCATGCCTTCAACTTCCCCACTGGGCTAACTAAGTTAGTTTTGTCATATATCAGCTCATCCAACATCTCTATCCTAGTGAATGGGGGAAAAACAGATTCCTTCAAGCCCTCCAGGGGAATCAGACAAGGGTCCCAATCTCCCCTTACTTGTTCATTCTGTGTGTGGAAAGGCTCTCCAGGTCAATTGACAAAGCTGTACTGGAAAAGCAAAGGCACCCTATCAGTATCAGTAGGTCTGGCCCAAAAATCTCTTATCTTTTCTTTGTTGATGACCTTGACCTATTTGCAAAAGTCAACACTAGGAATTGCACCACAATATACTCTATCCTACATGCTTTTAACGAGGATTCTGGCAAAACAATTAACCCCACAAAGTCCAGGGTCTTTTTCTCCTCTAACACAAGGGAGAATACCATGGAATGCCTCACTAATGCTTTGTCAATCCAACCTACAACTTTCTTTGGGAAGTACCTTGGATTCCCTATGTTCTATAAGAGACCTACTACTATTGATTTCCAGTTCATAATTGACAATATGAAATCCAAGCTGGCTGGCTGGAAAACAAATTGCCTTAATATAACTGGAAGGACCATTCTTGCTAAGACCTCCTTCAGTAGTGTCCATAGCCATGTCATGCAATACATTAAATGCCCACCAAGAACACTAAGAAAGTTGATAGAATTCAGAAAAACTTTATCTGGGGCACAACTCCTAACAAGAAAAAAATGCACCTGGTTAGCTGGGACAAAGTCACTAGGCAGAAGTCCTATGGTGGACTAGGTTTGCAAAAAGCTGAGTTTAAAAATAAAGCTTCACATGCCAGTCTGTCTTAGAGGATCTATCATAACACCTTCAGTTTATGGGCTAGAGTTCTAATCTCTAAGCACTGTAACTGGAATCATACCCCAAAGAAGTCTAAATCTCCTATCTACAAATGTATCCTCAAGGGATGAGATATATACAACAAGGCAAGTAGATGGTTTGTCCACAAAGGTAACATGGTGAGCTTCATGAACTTGGATCCCTAACTAGACAGCCATTAGAGAAATGATTAAAGGCCCTCTAACCCCAAATTACATAGCTATCAAAGAAGACTTTGTTTATAATTCTTGGAACTGGATTTCTATTCCATCTCTATGGACAATCCCTGGGAAAATCTCTAACATGATCAAATCAACGTTCATTCCTTCCAACTCTGCCAAGGAGGATAGGCTAATATGGCGGTTGAACCCAAGTGGACCTTTACCAACAAATCAACCTATATCTTCCTTAGCAGTAATAAAGAGTCTTTGTGGAAAGGTGATGAAGGCAACTCCACCTGGATATGGAAGCTAAAAGCACCTAAAAAAATCAAACACTTCACCTAGCTTCTTGCACAAAATAGGCTGCCTATTGGGGCCTTCTTGCACAGAATTGGGGTTAATTGCAACCTCCAATGTTGCTTTTGCTTTACAACTCCTGAAACAAGTGACCACATCTTCTTTAAATTCCCCAATGCAAACCACTTCTGGAAAGAAATGTTATCCAAGGGATCTATTGCAAGTCAACAGCTAAATCTCACCGTCTCTGCCCAGCTATGACCATCAACATGGAACAAGCTAAAGAAACTCTCCTTCAACAATATCATTCATTGGGAGAACATCAATCCTTTTTGTTTTTGGCACATTTGGCTAACTAGAAATCACAACCTCTTTAATAATAAAAAAGATAGCACCAGTGGTAGTAACACCATCTCCAAAGCAACAAAGTATTATATTTTATCAAAAAAATGGTACTATCAAGCGGCCTTTCCATACCAGAATTAAATGGTGGGTCACTATAAACTCAACACGGATGGGACTGCTAAGGGTAACCCAAGCATTGGGAGAATTGGTGGAGTATTCAGGATTCATAATGGGGATTGAATTATGGAATATATGAAAAATATACCACATACCACCAATACCATGGCAGAACTAAAATCTCTACTAAAAGGTCTGCAACTAGCAGAACAAAATGGTTGGATACCATTTGACATCAATACTGAATCAGTCGAAGTAATTCAAATGCTACTCACTGGAAACACAACTTATGATCCTATGATTTGTGAATGCAGGTTACTAATGCAAAGGATGGACAAGGTGATGGCGAGGCACACCTACAATGAGCAGAATAGGGTGGCTGATGCACTGACAAAAAAGGTAGCAAATTCAAGTTGTTTGGGAAGAATCGGTATACTAGTAGTTCCTCCGATGTTTGCAAATGATGTATTTTGGGCAGACATCTAGGAACTGAAGTTGTTAGAAATTCTTGAGCATGTAATGTTGATACAATTGAACAAAACATGTCAGTACTATGCAATGTAATTCTTAGTTTTTGCATATATATATATCCCTTTTTAAAAAACCCTAATACAAGTCTAAATAAGGTAATTTTCCCCTTTTTTCCATGAAAATATGATTTGTAGCCAGTATCGAGCGTGATCCGTGCCGCAGTATCCGACTGATGGCGGATATTTCGGCTCCTCATTTTGTCTCCTTTAACCGTCTTTCCTTTACCCTCGATCTTCATCTTACTCGAGCTTGATTCTTTCCAGGTTCGTCCATGCTCGAGGCACATCGTATCATTTGTCCCTTGTTCCAATCTATGAGTACCTTCGGTCTTACTCGAGATGGTAACAAGTAATGTTGTTCCTCGTTCTACAATGAAAAATCGGGGGTAAATCTATCCCCAAATTTACCCGTGTACAAGCTCATATCAAATATTTATGCTGCTGGTAATACCATTTTCTTCATAATTTATCCTCAGCTTCATAATGTAATGACGGCTAGAAATTGTAACTAGGGAAAATGGTTAAATTTATGGTTTATATTTAAGCTTACTTTTGAATTAAAAATATCCTTATCGTTAGGGCTGCTTATCGGGCGGATTGGGCGGTTATTTACTCTTAACGGTTTGGCTTATCGGTTATCGGCTTTTAAATGTATTAATCCGTTAGCCACCCGATAAGATATCGGGCGGATTGGTATCGGTTTACCTCTTATCGGACGGTTATCGGGCGGTTTATCGGCCTAATTCTACCTATGGTAATCGACTACTAATTCTACCTACTAATGTAACTCCTTGACCAAATTAACCATTAACCAAATTCTAGCAAAAAAAGAGGCATTAAGTCATTAACCAAATTCATACAGAAACCCTAACAAAGAAAGATGGTGGCATCAACTATTTGTTAAGTTGTTAACAAAACCTACTATTTGTTAAGTTGTTAACAAAATCGTTAGGGTACAAAGAAAGTAAGAAACGGATGGCCAAGTGCCAACTGCCAGTCCAGTCTGCCATAATGTCCACTGTCCAGTTAACGACTTACAGAAACAGAACGTCCATTGCACCTGTGACCTGTCCAGTTAACGACTTAAAAAAACAGAACGTCCATTGCACCTGTCTAGTTAACGACTTACAGAAACAGAACGTCCATTGCACC